>CAUYLG010067407.1:0-19459 GCA_963573385.1 Cacajao melanocephalus
CAGGCTCCTGTACTCTCAGCTACTGGGGAGGCTGAAGCAGTAGAGTCGTCTGAGCCGAGGAGGCAGAGAGGGAGAGGTTGCAGTGAGCTGAAATAGTGCTACTCCAGGCTGCGAGACAAAGCAAGACTCCATCTCAAAAAAAAAAAAAAAAAAAGAAAGAAAAAAAGAAAAAGAAAAAGAATTGGGGGTGTGGAGATAAAAAGAGCACCCACATTTGGGAGAAGGACACACCTCGGAGATGGAAAGGCCCTATCAGTGAGGGGGCGGGGCTTCCAGAAGCTGGGGTGGGGAGCTAGTTCCACGGGGCATCCTGAAGCCAGGCCCAGGACCACCCCTCCTCCAGTCTTTGCTAGGAGGACCCTGCCAGATGGCCACGGGAGGGCTCCAAGGGTGGGCTGCATCGGGGCAAGTGACCTCGATGATTTAGGGTCCAGGACAGTCCTTGGAGTCCCAAGCCAGATTAGAGAGGGTTGAAAAGGGAGTGGGAGGGAGGAGGGGCCCAGATCCTTGGGAGGGGAGGTGGAGGGGGCAGGGTGGAGGGAGGCCCTCGCTGTTCAAAATGGCAGGGCAGATTTATGTAGGGGGCTGGAGCCAGTGATCAGAAGTGCATGCAGAGGGTGATAAGATGTAGAGGAGCTCCTGAGGAAGCAAGGAGGCTCAGGTGGAGGGGCCACTCCTCCATAGGAAGGGAGCATGGCCCAGAAGAAGGGAACCAGGGGTTCTTTTTTTTTTTTTTTTTTAAGACGGAGGTCTCACCATGTTGGTCAGGCTGGTCTTGAACTCCCGACCTCAGGTGATCCACCCGCCTTGGCCTCCAAAGTGCTTGGATTACAGGCGTGAGCCACCGCACCCGGCCGAACCAGGGGTTCTTAATCCTCTGCGGAAGACTTTGGCCGAGGGAGGGAGGGGGTGCCGGGAGATCCGGGTTTGAAATGAATGCTGAGTGCCTGGCGCTTCCCCTGGTAGGCAAGGGAGGGGCCACTGACATTTGCCAGGGCGTGGGCGCGCCTGTCTGGTCCCTGAGCTAGACAGCAAAGTACACAGGCAGACGAAGGGGTCCTACGCGGGGGCGCAGGAGTCAGGCGGATTTTATTGACTGGACAGCAGGCCGGGGCTGTGAGCAGCGCCTGGAAGCCGCAGCAACTCCTCCTGGGTCAGGCGCGGAGGCGCGCGGGGGCGTGGGGACGCTGTCAGGACGGTTCGGGAGCCAGGCGGGGCCAGCCAAGGCGGTTTGCTGCGGGGACCACGGCTGGGCGGGAGACGTCTCTCCGAAGTCTCTAGCGAGAACAGAGCAAGGCCGTGGGGAGGGGGCCGTGCGCCAGGTCGAGCCTGTCCCAGGAAACCCTTTGTGGGAGCGGAGCGGGGGATGAAAGGGCCCGAGGGTGCCCTCTCAACGCGCAGCTCGGTGCTCTGGCTCAGACCTCCCAAGACCCCCTTGCCCGCGATGGTCCAGGCCTCCTCCCCTCTCACGTACCTGGCCGGCTCCGCCGAAGTCCAGGGACTCGGGTTCGAGTGCAGGCTCCGGGGCGCGCGGGCTCGCGGGCGCACGGACAGGGATCCCTGCCTCGGAGCTCCTGCGTCGCGCCTCCCACAGCTCCTGAACCCACGAGGGCGGCAGGAGAGGAGCCTCGCGGGCGGCTGGCCCGGGGGAGAGGGTATCCCTGGCCAGGGTCCCGGCGGCCGGGTACAGCGCGCGGCGCCACAGGTAGGGTGAGCGGCGCAGCCCCATGAGCAGGCCGGCGGCGCGGCCCACCGTGTGATAGCGGGGACTCGCCACGTGCTTGTACCAGGCGCTGGCGGGCAGCGGCAGCAGGAGCAGGAGCAGCGGCAGCGCCAGCCGCGGCCGGCTCGCGGGACCCTCCCGCACCCCCCGGCCCGGCGCCAGGGCGCTCGAGTCGACGGCCGCCCTCCGGGGCGGGCCACGAACCGGCTTGGTTGGGTTTGGGCGCGCAGCGGAGTTGGGACGCCGGGTACCGGAGCCCAGGAGGCAGCAGACAGGAGGCTAGAGGCAAGCCGTGGGTCCCCTGCGGGTCCAGCTTTAACCGCTCGGTGGCCCCGCCTCGGTCCGCCCCTGCGGTACCCGCTGGGCTCCCCAGATGGGGGGAGGGACAGAGGGAGGAGAAGGAACCCCCGCAGTTGGCAGGGAACATGGGTTCCTGAACACCTCACTGAGTGGGCCGCTGGCTGGAACTGGGCTCGAGGCTCCCCTAGGGGGCCATGTCCCCTTTTCTGCCTGCTCAGCCTCCTCCCCCCAGAAGTGGAAGTGCCAGGGAGGGGGTCCTGGGACCATGGGCCTCAGGGACCACTGATGAGGGAGCAGGGGTGAGGGATGCCCCTTTAGCCAGAGCTCCTGCAGACGGGCGCCAGCAGAGCAAATGCCCAGGGATCAGCGGAGGTACAGTGGCTATCACAGAAGGGTTATCGGGCGCCCTCAGCACCATTCAAGACCCCTCTGGGTGATTCCCTGCAAGAGTTGTCCCTTGTCCATGCCTAGTACAGATCCCAAAGCTGTCCCCACATCCTGTCCTGTCTTCTGCCACCCCCTGCTTCTCTCCACCAATCCATCTCCCAGCAGAGCTGAATGGAGGCTTAGAAGCCTCATGTTGGCCACACCAAGCCAACCCTGAGGTCTCTGCTTCCCCGAGGCCTCCAGGAGAAAGAGTCAGCCTCTTCATGAACCTCTGGCTCTGAAGGGGCAGGACAAGACCGTGCAGATTTCCAGAGCCTCCTCCCTGGGCATGGTCCCCCCAGACAACTTTCTCCAGCCAGTCTCAATTTTTGTCTGAACCAACAGCCTGTGGCTTTGCCTGCCTCTGTGCATCTGGGCCTAGAGCATCATTCCCTCCTTCTCAGCCTGGCTAACTCCTACTCATCCTCCAGGATTCCACTTAAATGGCCCAGGTCCTTGGCCAGGCGCAGTGGCTCATGCCTGTAATCCCAGCACTTTGGGAGGCTGAGGCAGGTGGATCACCAGAGTTCAAGACCAGCCTGACCAACATGGTGAAACCCCATCTCTACTGAAAATTAAAAAAAATTAGTTGGGTGTGGTGGTGGGCAGCTGTAATCCCAGCTACTTGAGAGGCTGAGACAGGAGAATCACTTGAATCTGGGAGGCAGAGGTTGCAGTGAGCCGAGATTGTGCCACTGCACTCCAGCCTGGGCAACAGAGCGAGACTCCGTCTCAAAAAAAAAAAAAAAAGCACAGGGCCAGACAGTTCCCCAGAATATCCCTCTGTGCCCACCTGGGCTTAACAGCCGCCTCTCAGCCAGGAAACACTGTGACGGGGGCAGAATAGGGGATGCAGATGGAGCTGTCTGCGCCACCTGGAGGACCCCAGGGACCAGAGGCCCTGCAACAAGCTGTCCTCGCCGCCGCGCTCCCTCAGGGCCCCTTGTCCTTGAGAGATGCCTGGAGTGTGTGGTAGGCAGGCAACACAGCACGATACAGGCCAGAGCCAGGCCCCATCAGGGTCCCTTGGCGCTGCCGCCCACTCCCAGTTAAGGTGACCTGGGCGTCTCTGGAGCCCTGGGGGACTGTAGCCCAGTGCAGAGAGGGTCCAGGATGCCCCCTGGAGGTGGCCCGGGTAGCTTCTGCAGGGGAAACTGCAGAAACTGATCAATGGAAGTCTAATCTGGGATGGAAGTCCCTGTGACAGAAAACAGGAGAGCTGTAACAGCATAGCCACATCTCAAAAATGCAATGGTGTACAGAGGAAAAAACTCCCTGCCGCACGGTAGGTTCCATGTGCTGCCATTTTCTGAGCTTAAACCCCAGCAGTGGGCTGGGCGAGGTGGCTCACATCTGTAATCCCAGCACTTTGGGAGGCCAAGGCAGGCGGATCACCTGAAGTCAGGAGTTCGAGACTAGTCTGGCCAACATGGCAAAACCCCATCTCTACTAAAAGTACAAAAATTAGCCGGGCATGGTGGCAGGCACCTGTAGTCTCAGCTACTCAGGAGACTGAGATAGGAGAATCCCTTGAACCCAGGAGGCAGAGGCCCCAGTGAGCCGAGATCACACCACTGCACTGAGCCACCGCTCAAGGCAGGCACCTGCCTGCCACAGGCACGAAGCCTGGCCCCAGCAGGAACTCCCTGGTAAGGAGGAGATGAATGAGCAAATCTGTTTTGTCATTTTTAAAATTATTGGCCAGGTGTGGCATGGTGGCTCATGTTTGCAATCCCAACACTTTGGGAGGCGGAGGGGGAGTGAGAGAGCAGCCTGGGCTTTTTTTTTTTTGAGACGGAGTCTCTCTCTGTCACCCAGGCTGGAGTGCCGTGGTGGGATCTCGGCTCACCGCAACCTCCGCCTCCAGGTTCAAGAAATTCTCTTGCTTCAGCCTCTCAAGTGGTGGGATTACAGGCATGCACCACCACACCCAGCTAATTTTTGTATTTTTAGTAGAGATGGTGTTTCACCTTGTTGGCCAAGATGGTCTCGACTTCTTGACCTCATGATCTGCCCACCTGGTCTTCTCAAAGTGCTGGGATTATAGGAGTGAGCCACCGCGCCCAGCCCACTGCTGGGATTTAAGCTTAGAAAATGGCCTTTTCTCTCTCTCTATTTTTTTGAGAAGGAATCTCTCTGTGTCGCCCCGGCTGGAGTGCAGTGGTGCGATCTCAGCTCACTGCAACCTCTGCCTCGCAGGTTCAAGAGATTCTTCTGCCTCAGCCTCCTGATAGCTGGGACTACAGGTGTGCACCACCAGGTCCAGCTAATTTTTGTATTTTTAGTAGAGTTGGGGTTTCGCCATATTGGTGAGGCTGGTCTTAAACTTCTGACCTCATGATTTGCATGATCTCAGCAACCCTGGCCTCCTGGTTCAAGCAATTCTCCTGCCTCAGCCTCCAAAGTAGCTGGAATTGCAGTTATGCACCACCATGCCTAATTTTGTATTTTTTTTTTTAGTAGAGATGAGGTTTCTCCATGTAGGTCAGGCTGGTCTTGAAGTCCTGACCTCAGGTGATCTGCCTGCCTTGTCCTCTCAAAGTACTGGGATTATAGGTGTGAGCTACCATGTCTGGCTTACAATTTTTTTTTCTTTTTTTTTGAGACGGAGTCTCACTCAGTTGCCAGGCTGGAGTGCAGTGGCACCATCTCAGCTCACTACAACCTCCAACTTTCAGGTTTAAGCAATCCTCCTGCCTCAGCCTCCCAAATAGCTGGAATTACAGGTACAAGGCACCACACCCAGCTAATTTTTTGTATTTTTAGGAGAGACGGGGTTTCACCATGTTGGCCAGGATGGTCTCGATCTCTTGACCTCGTGATCTGCCCGCCTCAGCCTCCCAAAGTGCTGGGATTACAGATGTGAGCCACCACACCTGGCCTAAAAATTTTTTTTGTAGAGACAGGGCCTGATTTTGTTGGCCAGTCTGGTCTGATTTTGTTGGCCAGCTGAACTCTTGGACTCCAGCAATCAGGCCGCACCAGCCTCCCAAAGTGCTGGAATAACAGGCTTCAGCCACTGTGCCTGGCAGCTTTTCTCAGTAAGTGGAAAAACTGGGTTGCAAGCCCATTTCTGTCTGTTTCTAAAGTCCAAAGTCACTGGGCTTGGATCACTTGAGCCCAGGAGGTTGAGGCCTCAGTGAGCTGTGACCGTACCACTGTGTTCCAGCTAGAGCAAGACCCTGTCTCAAATAAATAAATAAGTAAAGTTCAGGCCTCTTCTACAGTATACTGCCCCTTTTCTAGAAGGGTTCAGATCTGGGTCTGGATGGCAAAGGAAGGTCCTGAGTGTGCCTGGCCTCCAAGGGTAGGGAGGAGGCCCCGTACAGCAGCATCCACTCAAACACGCCCTGTGCTGGGCCCAGCGCAAAGAAGACACGTTCTGTTCTTGCCTTCTAGAGGCCCCTCCTCGGCAGGACTGGCAAGACTGCCCCGGGCTGGGAGATGGACGTCACCATTTCGTGTTGTCTCTCACGTAGAGATTTGAACAGGGCACTAGGGAAATGGAGGCGGGACCAGGCTTCTGCGTATTCCAAATACCAGAGGTCGGCTTCCTAGTAAGTTGGCCAGAATTAGCAAACGCAAATACAGCACGTCCAGTTAAACGTGAATTTCACAAGGAGCAGCATTTTAGAATGAGTCTAGCCCATCAATATTTGGGCTATAGTTAGACTAAGACATGACTCCTTGTTCAACTGAGATTCAAACCTGGTGTCCTGTGTTTCATCTGGCAACGCCAGTCCGTGGAGCCCAGCGAGGGTTGACATTACACGCGTGGCCCAGAGGAACCAGGGGCAGCCTGGCCAAGCGGGCGGCGCGCACTTCCGAGTGCCCGGCTCGGGCTAGAGCGGCCGCGGCCTAGGACACCGCTCTAGCCGGCGCCTCGTTGGGGCGGAAGTCACGACGCGCACTTCCGCCAGGCGGGCCCGTTGCTGGGCGGGGCGGTGACGTTAGCCCGGAAGAGGCGGGCCCGCCGGGAACCAGGCCGCGCGGCGCCGCGCCGGCCGGGAGGGGGCCGGAGTCCGGACCATGGCGGCGGCGGCTGGTACCGAGGGGCGGCGCGCGGCCCTGGAGGCGGCGGCTGCGGCGGCGGCGCCGCCCGAGAGGGGCGGCGGGAGCTGCGTGCTGTGCTGCGGAGACCTGGAGGCCACGGCGCTGGGCCGCTGCGACCACCCGGTGTGCTACCGCTGCTCCACCAAGATGCGGGTGCTCTGTGAGCAGCGCTACTGCGCCGTGTGCCGCGAGGAGCTGCGCCAGGTGCGGGGCGCCGGGGGCGCGGCTCGGGGGCGGCGGGGCTCCTGGCGGCCGGAAGGGGACTTTGCTAACCCTACGGTCTGGCCGTGGGCGCCGGCGTCCGAGACAGGCGTGGTAGGGCCACCCGGGGCGAGGTCCCAGCCGTATGGCTGACGGCCAGGCGTTGGGGCTGGGAGGCAGGAGGCGGCCGAGCGGGTTGGAGAGAGAGAGCAAACCCTGCGGGGACAGCCTGGGGACTTCCCCCACGTCCCTGGGGTTCCTGCCGGGCCACAGGAAGGGGCCTGATCAGATGGAGAACTCTGTGACCTGCTTGTCTTCGGTAGTTTATTTCCTAGGGGCCTCCATGGTCTCGAAAACAAGGCAAGGGGGATCCTCCGGATGCCATCCGTCCTGGAAGCAGAGCGTCAAACCCTGGGAATTCTCAGCCCAGCTGTGTTTCTGGACCCCCATTGGGTGACCCTGAGCAAACTTCCAAGACTAACGTTTTCCTCTGTGGAGTGGAGATGACACCAGTCTCGGAAGGAGACCCACTCACCAGAGGGGAAGGTCTCCTCCCGGTTCTTGGCGGGAAGGGAGAAAAGTGCTGGGAAGCTTTCCTCCTCCTTGCCGCCTCCTTTGACTCTCATCTCTAAAGTGAATGGGAGACGTTTTTGACAGTCCAGATTTGGAAGCCCTGGAGGGGTCAGAGGGTACCATGCAGTGTTCCCCCACCCTCCCTGCACTGCCTGCTGCTGGCTGTGGGCACCTGGCTGAAGCCCCTTGGTTTGCTGAGCTTAGAGATTTGTTTGCTTCCAGCATTGTGAAATTCTCTCGGTTTGTTCATAGAAGGCTTTTCGGCTGGTGACAGCTGCCAGGATTCTAACTTTCCTTTTCCTAGAAGTGATGCAGAGCAGTATTGAGGAATGGATTCATTCTTTCCTTTTTTCCTCTTCTTTCTTTTTTGAAAGTAGACATTTATGTCAAAGGAGTTGGAGAGACGCTGCAATTCTCTGAGCAATTGGTGGGCATCTACCCTGTGCCCTTTTTGGAAAAAGACATTTGGAGATGTTGTCAGTCATGTGACAGAAAGAGGCAGACCCAGACCCCGGGGGAGATCTAGACTGCAGGAACAGTCACAGAGGACCTTGGCCGGTGGCTTACTCAGCGGGCGCTTCCTGGATTTGCCAGAGCCTGCCTTGCCGGCCAGGCCTGCATAGCATGACGTCACTCCAACAGCCGGGTTTCCCAGCACACCTGTAGCTTCCCTCAGGAAAGAAGATGCTAAGGAGTTGTTGGCACGTGAGGTCCCGGGCAGGCTGCAGGTCTGATGCAAGACATGAGTGAACATCTACATATGCTTACTCTAGCAGCCTCTGCCCACTCTCATTCCTTGCAGGCCCCACACCCTCCAGGACTCTGTGGCCCGGGGCTGTCGACAGGAGCTGTCAGCGGGGGTGTGGTTTGGCACTGGGTGCCCTCAGCTGAGCCTCAGCTTCCTCTCAGGCCTGGCCCCACCTTGCTGGGCTGAAGGAGGGGTCCTGGGGAGCTTGCTGTTGGCTGCTCCCCTCTGCTTTGCATTCATCTGTTTTCCTCCCATCTTGAACTTGCCGCTTCACTCTAGCCTCCTTTTTCCCTTACTGAGTTCGGCGTCATCCCCTGAGGGTGTTCTGTGTCCCATGCGTGCTCAGGAATTCCCACTGCAGCCCTCAATTCCTGAATCCTGCCGTTGCCTTGGCCTTCCTTATGGGACTAAGGCTTTGCGAAAATTGGGAGGAAAGTGTCCAGGACGCCGTGTGGAATCAGCCAACTCCCTGTGCTTGTTAGTTCCACACACCTGGACTCAGGCCTTCCCTGCAGAGGCCAGGACTGCTGCTAAGGCGAGGAGCCACATTGGCCCGACCCCTGGCAGGTGCTCAGGGTGGAAACTGAGGCTGGTTCCCCTCTGTGGGAGGTGGGGGCGCCGGTATCAGCCATGGCTGACTGAGCCCCTGGGGTGGTGGAGCCCCAGGTTCTGGGCCTCTTTTCTGGCCATGCCTTTCTTAAGGGCTGGTCCCCGCTGTTTGCGTCTTGTTCTCCAGCTTGCACTGGTCCCTGCTGTTACTATGGGAGTCTTGATGGGGCTGCGGGCCCCCCCAGGGCAACCCACCCTCACCTCACAGGGAGGCAGTGGGAGGGGCGAGAAGGGCCAGCCCACAGCCACCCAAGGGCCCAGGTTAGGAGGGTGACCTGCTAGCTTGGGTCATGCTTCCCTACTCCTACTGTCCCCTCCCTATTCCCCATGGCCCTGGCCCTGGCCCTCTCCGTAAGATGTTCCCTGCTGCTGTCCCCATCTGGGCTCCTTGGGGGGGTCTAGGCTCTCTAGATGGCCGTGGGAGCCATCCCCAGGGTACCCTTCCCCACATGTGCGCAGACTCTCACTGCCGCCTCACTCTGCCAGCCCTTACAGCTGTCCTTTTGTGTGCCTATGGCATGTTGGGGGATGAGGGGAAGCAAGGCCCCAGGCAGACACCACACCTGTCCCTGTGGGGGGCCATGAGTGCCTCCTATTCCTGAGCAGGCCTCTCCCATCTGCTTCTCACTCTCCTTGGGGCCTGACCTGGCCATCTCCAGGACTCACGCAGGGCACCCTTCCCCCATCGTTGGCTGCCTAGCCCATCCCCAAGCTTCTCCTCGTGGTTTCTGTACTTCTGTTCTCAGACGTGCAACCCTCTCCCTCTCTCTAGGGGTGACCTAGAGCTGTTGCCTTCCTGTGTAGCCCCAGCCCAGCTATCTCCCCCGGCCCCCACGTCCCACCGCAGCCATCTTCCCCGGCCTCCATGTCCCCTACTCCCAGCCTGGCTGTGCTGAAGTGCCACCAGACCAGGAGGGTCTTGCTGGTTGGCTCCTAGGTGGACCATGCCTGACTCCAGCCTGGCCACCATGCTGTGGGGCACATTCTTGTCCAGCCCCCTCCTCACCCTCTGCTAGGGGCGGGTCCTTTGCCTCCAGCTGCTCCCTGGATTCAGAGAGGCTCCCTTGACCAAGTCCGCCAGCCCCACCATTGCCATCCCACACAGGATTCTCGGGACTTGCAATCGCATGGGGCGTGGGTGCCTCCAGGCGGCAAGGACAGAGGAGTCTACGTGCTCCTCAGCGGGGTCTGGCACTGTGCTCAAACACGGGCGGCACTCTGAAGATGCACGAGTGGAGGTTGGCTGCATGTTAGGGGTGCCTGGGATGCCCTGTGCCCGCAGCCTGAGGGGTTGCCACCCAGGGTGGATGAGAGCGTGCAGCTGAAGGGAGGGGTGCCAAAGTGGGGAGGCAGCGCCGGGGGCGCCCCTGGCATGGGTTTCCTCTAGGGAAGGAAGTTGTGTCTCCTCGGAGTCTGATGGGCTTGGCTGCTTTTTGGCAGTCTCGGGGGCTTCCCTCACAGCCAGACGCTAGCTTCCTCGCCCGCCCGTGCTACTTCAGGAGCTGTGGCGGGGGAGTGGCCCTGTCTGGTTCCCGGGAGTCCCGGCACTCAGCTCCCCTAGGAGGCTCATGCTCTGGATCCTGGCAGCACCCTGAGTGGCTCTGCAGAGTGCGCCCATGAGGGTCAGGCTGGAGAGGCTCCCTTGGGACTAGAAGGCAGGGCTGGGTGCCAGCTGCCCTCTGTGAAAAGAGGCCGCACAGGGCCTGGGGCCTTTCCCCATGTTTAGGGTGTGCTGAGATGCTGCTCGGAAGGAGGAGAGCTGGGGGACAGATCAGGGTGCTGTGGCCTGCAGTGACAGCCTTTGTAATGGGGCTCTGGGGTGGGGCTGAAACTCCCATCTGAAGGCGTTGTGGGAGGCAGCTGTGATGAGGCGCCCGTCTAAGCCCAGCGTGTGATGGGGTGAAGACGTGGCCTAGTTCATCCTGCCCAGCCTTGCCTGAAGTGACAAGGGCGGGAAAGGTCTGGGCTGCTGCTTCTGCAGCTGGCACTGTCCACCCCGCCCTCGAAGAGCTGACTCCTGTCTTCGGAGTGGGGGCACCCTCCTCACAGCACAGCCACCTGTCGTGACAGAAGTGGAGGCTGAACTCTCCTGGTGCTCCTGACCCTCCCGGGGAGCCAGCTTTAACTACTCGCTCTGGGGGACAGAGATCACCCCAGGGCCCCCCGAGCACGGGTGGGACTGGCTCTTCCCAACTTCACGGCCGTTCTGGCCTGACATCTTCTTTGGCTGAGGCTAAATGTAACGTGACCTTAGTGTGACCCTTCCCAAGGTGAGGACGTCCCCCTGCCCTGGATGTGCCTGTGAGGCCTTGAGCTGCTCTCAGGACCCTGAGCTGAGGCAAGTGGCCAGTGCCAGAGCCAGAAGGGGGCCTGACCAACCCAAGAGGTGGGGTGGCACCTATCTCCACAGGTGTGGGGGCACCGAGGGTCCTCGCCAGCAGGGCTTTGTGGAGGGCAGGAGTAATGAGCTGAGCGAGGGCACCTGGGCCATCCGGAGGCACAGGGCAGATGGGCGAGTCCTTCCACAGCCAGCTCTGCAGGTCTCAAGACCCCTGGGAAGGGGCTCATGTAGAGGCTCTGCAATGCCTGCTGCATGTGCATGGAGCCGAGGTGGCTGGCTTGAGCCTTCGGCCGTGGAGGCTCCATGGAAACAGGGTGGGGGCGTCAGACAGGGTGGCTGGGCCTTGTCACCTGATGCATCCCCGGCTGGCTGTGATTAGTATTCTCTTAGCAGCTGCTTGGAACACATCTCTTTTCTGTCTGGGAAAGCAACGCAGAGTGACAGCTGCTCTGTTCCCCGAAGGGTGGAGCTGCCGGGTGAGGGCCCCCTCCAGTCATCTCTGAGGGCAAGGCCGCTTTGGGACTGGTCTGGCCGCCCTCTGGTGGAGAGGCCGGGCGTTGCGTCTCTGTCCTGTGCCCCTGGCCACCGTCTGCTGGGGCTTCCCGGAAGAGCTCCCGATGCCTCCCGTCTACTCAGAGGGGCTGTGAGGGCTCCCTTACCTCTGAGCCTCTGTGGCATCCCAGGTAGGGGTCCCATCCCAGCCCTGTTCACCACTTCTCTGGTCTTTGGCTTTAGGTGGTCTTTGGGAAGAAGCTTCCTGCCTTCGCTACCATCCCCATCCACCAGCTGCAGTATGAGAAGAAATATGACATCTACTTTGCAGATGGAAAGGTGTATGCATTGTACAGGTGAGCAGGGTCTCTCCCTGGCTCCCGGCCTGTGTCTGGCCCTTCACCTCCACCTCTCCTCACAAGCGGAGCCACTTTGGGGGCCACATAGTGTATCGATGCTGGGGCCAGGCACCCAGGTTTCTGTCCTGTGACTGGAGACGCTCACCAGGTCCTCCTGGGAGTAGAGCTGGCAGGTGCGCTGGGGGAAGACATGCCCAGGTGGCACAGCATCTGCCTTGGGGGCTCCTTGAGGGCCACACAAACTTGTGTGAGCCAGGCCCGTGGCCTGAAAACCCATAAAGGGCACAGCTGTCCCAGGGCTGGTCTCCCAGGGGAGGGGCAGCTCATGAGCTCAGGGCTAGAGACAGGCTTCTGACCCAGGCCATGTGCAGGCTCAGCCATGGCCTCCTGGGTCGCAGACTCTAGCCTCCCCGTGGTCTTGCATCTGGCCTGGGTCATGGGCCTGGGGCCTGGTAAGTGGCCCCACTTCCAGCGGTGACACTGAATGTCCTGGGACCGTGGGCGGCTCTCGGTGTCTCCCTAGGCAGCTGCTGCAGCATGAGTGCCCGCAGTGCCCCGAGCTGCCGCCCTTCAGCCTCTTCGGGGACCTGGAGCAGCACATGCGGAAGCAGCACGAGCTCTTCTGCTGCCGGCTGTGCCTCCAGCACCTCCAGGTGTGTCCCCCGGAGACCCCAGAGAGAGCCCAGGCGGTGGGTGGTGCAGGGGATGCTGCCACACAGCGGGGAGGGGCCTGTCCACCTGCTGCCTCTGGCCCTGGGTGGCCCCCCCGAGGGTCAGGCTGCACGTAGCAGGGAGGCCTCTGGCGGCTGGCGGGGCCCTCTCCTGGCCCCTGCTGCTCTGCGGCTGGCCTGTGGGAAGAGGCGGGAGGCCTGAGTCCCCCAGCCTGTGCCCAGCCCCCTGTGCTCTGCAGATCTTCACATACGAGCGCAAGTGGTACTCGCGCAAGGACCTGGCCCGGCATCGCATGCAGGGGGACCCCGACGACACGTCACACCGTGGGCACCCGCTCTGCAAGTTCTGCGACGAGCGCTACCTGGACAACGACGAGCTGCTCAAGCACCTGCGCCGCGACCACTACTTCTGCCACTTCTGCGACTCCGACGGCGCCCAGGACTACTACAGGTGGGCAGGCGGCGCACACGGATGACCCTCCCTCCCCCATGGCTGCGGCCAGGCCGCAGCACTCCCGACACCCCATCTCCTGCCAGCGACTACGCCTACCTGCGCGAGCACTTCCGCGAGAAGCACTTCCTGTGCGAGGAGGGCCGCTGCAGCACAGAGCAGTTCACCCACGCCTTCCGCACGGAGATCGACCTCAAGGCCCACAGGACAGCCTGCCACAGCCGCAGCCGCGCTGAGGCACGCCAGAACCGCCAGATCGACCTGCAGTTCAGCTATGCGCCTCGGCACTCGCGCCGGAACGAGGGTGAGCAGGCGTGGAGCCTGGACACTCCTGGGGTGGGTCTGTGTGACCACGCCCTGCCCTGGAGCCTCAGACCAAGCTGCAGATGTGGGAGGTGACCTCCCGCCCTGGCCAGGCTGGAGCCCCTGAGCACCCCGTGTGTGCCAGAGTGCTTCCTCCTTCAGGGTCTCAGATCTGCTGCCCTGGGTGCCTGGGGCCTTTCCCTGGACCAGGAGGCTTGTACTGAGCACCTGCTGTGTGCAGAGATCACCAGGGATTGGGGGCCCTACTCCTCTACCTTCCCCCTGCTTCTGTGGCTCAGCACCTAGGTTGTTGAGGCCCGTGGCTGGCGTGGACCCTGCAAGGCACCTGTGCCATCCCTCGGGCTCATGTGCACTGTGGGTGGGCAAGCCTCTGCTGCCCAGGCCTGAGCATTGGCTGGGTGTGGCCTTGACGGCAGGCCTGTCCCTCCTGTTGTCATCCTGGGGTCCTGGGAAGTGACAGGCTGTCTGCTGGCCGCAGGGGTTGTCGGTGGCGAGGACTACGAGGAAGTGGACAGGTACAGCCGCCAGGGCCGAGCGGCCCGGGCCGGCACTCGTGGAGCCCAGCAGAGCCGCCGAGGAAGCTGGAGGTACAAAAGGTGGGGGGCCTTGTGTGCCGCTGACATTCTTCTGTGGTGACCGTGGCCAGCGGCCAAGCTGGGAGTAGGGATGGGGTCGGGGATTGTGGCCAGAGATTCTGGGGTCCTGGGTGGCAACAGGGCCTCCTTAGTGTCTTTGGTGAACAGAAGTTTATTCCTTTTTCTTCCAGTTCCAGCCACAGCCAAATACCAGGGTTGGTGTGGGTGAAAGGGGCCTTTGGCAATTGGGCAGTCACAGCAGCTATCCAAGGAATCACTGGCCTGACAGGCTCTGCAGGGCATCAGGCCCCAGATACTACCCCACACACTGGGCCTAGGCACTGCCCATGCTCAGCCTGAAGGCTGGCCTCCTTGTCCCAGGGAAGAAGAGGACCGGGAAGTAGCCGCTGCAGTCCGGGCCTCCGTGGCCATGCAGCAGCAGGACGAGGCACGCAGGAGCGAGGACCGGGAGGAAGGTGGCCGGCCCAAGAAGGAGGAGGCAGCGGTTCGGGGTCCCGAGGAGCCCCGTGGCCCCCGGCACCCACCCCGGACTCAGGGCGAAGGCCCAGGTGAGTCAGTCCTACCTGGGAGTAGTTCTGCCCACACCAGGAAGCCAGTGGTCAGCTCTTAACAAGCATGGTGCCTGGGACCTTTACCTGGGAGGTCGAAGAGCACCCTGTGCTCCCAGTCCCCAAAGGGCTTGTCCCCACACCCTGACCTAGGGGCCTTGTGTTTCTCATAGGCCCCAAGGAAGCCTCGACAAATGGTCCTGTAAGCCAAGAGACCTTCCCTGTGACAGGCCCAGCCACCCCAGGGTGTGTGTAGGTGCCAGGGTGAGGGTGTGGGTGCCTATGGGTGAATGGTCCGTGGGCAGGTGGGTGCGGGCAGCCACAGGTGGGTGCTGGGAGGGCAGGTGTGGAGCCACAGAGCCTGATAGCCGCTGACCTGCTGCCTTCCCTGCGCCCAGCCCCCCACCACCACCGAGCCCGAAGCTCAAGGACGAAGACTTCCCCAGCCTCTCTGCCTCCACTTCCTCCTCCTGCTCCACTGCAGCAACCCTGGTCTCTGTGGGGTTGGCGCTGCCGTATGCCATCCCTGCCAGGAGCAGGAGTGCCTTCCAGGAGGAGGACTTCCCCGCCCTGGTGTCCTCGGTGCCCAAGCCTGGCACCACCCCCACCAGCCTCGTTTCTGCCTGGAACAGCAGCAGCAGCAGCAGCAAAAAGGTAGCGGAGCCCCCCCTCTCCGCACAGGCTGCCAGCAGCGGCCAGCCCACCAGGAAGGCTGGGAAGGGGAATAGGGGCGGCAGGAAGGGCGGCCTGCCCCTCACAGAGGAGGAGGAAGGCGGCAGCCCAGCCGCACAGGAGCCTCGAAGCACACGCCCCATGGGCTCCATCTCCTCCGCACTGCGGCCAGCCTCCACTCAGCCCTCTAAGGTTGGCAAGAAGAAGAAAGTGGGTTCGGAGAAGCCTGGCACCACCTTGCCACAGCCCCCGCCTCCTAGCTGTCCCCCAGGGCCTGCACAGGCCCCGGAAGCTCCTGCCACCAGAGCCGAGGGGTCAGTTGCCATCGTCGTTAATGGACACACAGAGGGCCCAGCCCCGGCTCGGAGTGCCCCCAAGGAACCGCCAGGGCTCCCGAGACCCCTGGGCTCCTTCCCCTGCCCCACGCTACAGGAAGACTTCCCAGCGCTCGGCGGCCCCTGCCCACCCCGGATGCCGCCACCCCCAGGTACGTGTGCTGGCTCAGGCCTGTTCCCTGGGCGTCGGGAGGGGCTGGGGTCAGGATGGAGCAACAGGCACAGCCTGCAGCTGGGTGTTGGTGACCCCTACGCACTGCCATCGGCCACCCACATGACCTACAGCCTTCCCTTAACTGCCTTGCATCCCTTGCATCTGTGAGGCCGGCCCTCCTGGCACTTGCCGGGACTGAGGGTGCGTGAGCTCACGTGGGCTGGGCCTGCCACACCGTGAGCATGGCTGTGGACAGAAGCTGGCCCCGGAGGCCGGGCAACCTGCACTCAGCGAGGGCTCTGGGTCTTGTCCTGCCGCCCCTCAGGCTTCAGTGCTGTGGTGCTCCTGAAGGGCACGCCTCCCCCACCCCCGCCGGGCCTGGTGCCCCCTGTCAGCAAGCCACCGCCCGGCTTCTCTGGCCTCCTGCCTAGCCCCCACCCAGCCTGTGTCCCCAGCCCCGCCACCACCACCACGAAAGCGTAAGTGGGGGTGGGGTTGCCTGGCATCCACTGGGGGCTGGAGGAGGGTACCCTCCCCTCGGGCTGCCCTGAAGGCTGAAACCTCCACCTCTTCACCTCCTGATCCCCAGACCCAGGCCGACGCCTGCTCCGCGGGCCTACCTAGTTCCCGAGAACTTCCGGGAGAGGAACCTGCAGCTCATCCAGTCCATCAGGGACTTCCTGCAGAGTGATGAGACCCGATTCAGCGAGTTCAAGAGCCACTCAGGGGAGTTCAGACAGGTCAGGCGGGCCTGGGGAGTTGAGACCGGTCAGGCAGGCCGGGCGGGGTGGATAGCCCGTCTTCATCCAGGGCCCGGGCCAGAGGGCATGACTGAGTCTAGCTGTCTGGCAGCAGGGCCTGATCTCCGCAGCCCAGTATTACAAGAGTTGCCGGGACCTGCTGGGGGAGAATTTCCAGAAGGTCTTCAATGAGCTGCTAGTCCTGCTGCCCGACACGGCCAAGCAGCAGGAGCTCCTGTCTGCACACATGGACTTCTGCAGCCGCGAGAAGCCTCCCAGCACCAAGTCCAAGAAGAACAAGAAGAGCGCGTGGCAGGCCACCACCCAGCAGGCGGGCCTGGACTGCCGTGTGTGCCCCACCTGCCAGCAGGTGCTCGCGCACGGTGACGTCAGCAGCCACCAGGAGCTGCATGCTGCCAGGGACGATGACTTCCCCTCCCTGCAGGCCATCGCCAGGATCATCACGTAGCTCCCTCTAGCGTGGCCGGAGCTATTGCACCGTGAACGTCCTTCCTCCTCCCTTCCTCTCCGGGCTGCCAGGCAGCCAGGTAAGGCACCGGTGAGGCTGCCTGCTCCGGCCTCTTGGTTGGCCAGGCCCACCAGGGAGTTGCCAGGACGGTCCACCCACCCTGGCAGCACACTCGGATGGAAGTCCCTGCCTCACTGGTGGGCCAGTCTTGGTTTGCATTCTTGTGCTTTTGGGAGGCGCCAGGGGAGGGAGGGGCTGGGCTGCTGGGACCTGTTGCTGCTGTCAAAGCCAGAGGTCACGGTGGCCTGATCCAGGCCCTCCCGAAGCTGAGGGCGGCAGTGGCTGCGGCCCCAGAGCTGAAAGCTGCGGCTCCACAGGTGCCAGAGTCAGATGTCACAGATGTGTGTTGTATAAACAGTTGGCTGTTTCGTGTTTCAAGAATGTTAGGGATTAAAAGCAGACACGAAATTGTGCTACTTGAAGTTGAATCTTTTTATGAGACAAGCTGAATCTGGGATCTCAAATTGCCTCTGACCTTTTATAAGACAGTTTATCTTCAAATAAATTTATTTTGCAATACTGCACATAACTGGTGTTCTGAGCTTCTCTGTCTTCTGAGTACACCCTGAAGCCAAATTTAGAAACAAACAGAGGGGAGGGGACACCTGAAATACTGCAGCAAAATAATTTGAGCTTAATTATCTGGGTTTTTGGAGGGAGACCAGACACATAGATAACCACCTTTCTGCTTTCAGCACATGTAAGTAGGAAAAAACCTCTAAACACAGCCATATTAAGGCCAAGAATATATCCTTAGATCAGAGAAAGTAGAAATATTTCTCTGAAGTAAGCAGAAAGGGATCTCGTGGTGATGAAGGGCCAAAGTCAGTGGCCTGCAGAGGGGCTGGGCCAGACCATGTGGCGGCATTAGCACTACCCCCCGAAGCTGGGGACTTGGACAGTGGGACTCAAGGGGTGTCCCCTGGGTGATGGCCATCCTGGGGCCAGCTATGAGATAAGAGGCCGGGTAGATGCCACCTGCATTCCCCTCACACCAGACACGCCTCACAGATGATGTCCACTTTGCAGGCAATCGCAGGTCCCAGCCCCACAGAAGAGTAGAGCAGTCTGGGAAATGGGCTCTTTCCTTAAGGTTATTGAAAATAACTTCTTTTTTTTGAGCTGGAGTTTTGCTCTTGTTACCTAGACTGGAGTGCAATGGCATGATCTTGGCTCACTGCAACCTCTGCCTCCCAGGTTCAAGCAATTCTATCTCAGCCTCCCAAGTAGCTGGGATTACAGGCATGCGCCATCACCCTCAGCTAATTTTGTGTTTTTAGTAGAGATGAGGGTTTCTCCATGTTGGTCAGGCTGGTCTCGAACTCCTGACCTCAGGTGATCTGCCGCCTCAGCCTCCCAAAGTGCCAGGATTACAGGTGTGAACACACCACACCCAACTTGAACTTTTTATTAGCTGGACATGGTGGCACGTGCCTATAATCCCAGCTACTCCTGAGACTGAAAAAGGATAATTTCTTCAACCAGGACCCAGGAGGTAGAGGTTGCAGTGAGCTGAGATCGCAGTACTATACTCCAGCGTGGGCAACACAGAGAGATTCCATCTGGGGGAAAAAAAAAAAAAAAAAAAACTCGGATTATAGGCATATACCCCCATGCACGGCTACTTTTTGTATTTTTAGTAGAGATGGGGGTTTCATTATGTTGGCCACGCTGGTCTTGAACTCCTGACATTGTGCCTGGCCTTTCCCACCTCACCCTCACCACTCTGTCACTAGGCTGGAGTGCAGTGGCACAATATCGGCTCACAGCAATCTCTGACTCCCAGGTTCAAGCCATTCTCCTGCCTCAGCCTCCCGAGAAGCTGGGACTACAGGCATTCGCCACCGTACCTGCTAATTTTTATATTTTTAGTAGAGACAGGGTTTCATCATGTTGGCCAGGATGGTCTCGAACTCCTGACCTCAGGTGATCTGCCTGCCTTGTCCTCCCATAAGTGCTGGGATTACAGGCGTAAGCCACCGTGCCTGGCCAAAAAATGACTTCTTAAAGAAGTGTAGGGCCACAGCCCTATAGGGTTGTGGGGTGTCCCCTATCACTGTGCTGAGGCGCAGGATCCCAGAAGTAAAGAGACAAGACACCAAAGGACTGGAAAAGACAGCTGGGCTCGGGGGCCACGCCTCCTATGAGAGGGGACAGGCGAGGCCCCAAATGTCCAGGAGCATCTGTATTTATTGGGTATAGGTTAGGGGGCAGGGTAGTGAGTGAGGTCATCTTAAGAACAGTGATAGGGTCAGGACAATCACGTGTGCAATAAGCAAAGGGTCCACCCCCATTAGGTCACCGAGGCAAGGAGGTGGGCTGTGAGCAGCGAAGAGGGTGCAGTGTGCAACATTTCTTATAGAGGGCACGCTACTTCTAAGGAATTCCATAGGAGGATGCTTTTGAGTCAGCACAGGAGCTGAAGAGCTGGCAGGGTCTACAGCCACCTGCTGGCAGCTCCCAATGATTTCTATAGGAAGGTGCTTTTGAGCCAGCAGTAACAAGAGCTGATAAAGTTCACAGTCACCAAGGTGAGATTATACCGGAGGGGTTTTAAGCCCTCGAACGCTTGCCAGATTGCTGGTCTGAGGGCAGCCTTCCACAAGAACTGGAC
>CAUYLG010067410.1:0-63162 GCA_963573385.1 Cacajao melanocephalus
CTCCTGCCCTGTCAAGAATGAGAGAGGGGACCACAGCTCATTGTGCAGTAAATGCCAGACTCAAAAGTGTTTGTAGAAAGTGATTTATTTAGAGAGAAAAAAAGGAGGAGACAGAAACAGCTAACTCTCGCACTGAGTGAGGGAAAGGAAAGCTGTGCTCGCACTGAGTGAGAAGGGTTTCCAGAGGGGGAAAACCAGAGAAGGAAAGCTCCTCTCACACTGAGTGAGAGAATCCAGAAAGATGGAATCCAGGAGAGGAAAGACAGCTTCCACACTGAGTCGTAGCGAATTGAGAGAGAGAGAGATGGAGTTTAGGACAGGAAAAGCAGCTTCCATGAGAGAGTGTTCGTGGAAGGGGATCCAAACATGGAGTCCAAAGGGGTGTGGAAGAAGGGGACTTTTAACCTGGGAGGAACCTCCACGTTCTCTAAGGCCCCTGGCCAATGAAAGGAGTTCCTTAGAACTTCCTCTGGGGTGATTGACTCTTAGTTTCTTCCCACACCAGCGAAATTTAAACATAAACCCTTAAGTTTCCCAGATGAAGATGGATGGGAGGGGGAAAAATATGGCACTGGGAAGTTCTTACCCTAGAAACTATGTCCCCTCATGGATCCTGAAAGAGAACACACACACACGTATGTATCTCCTATTAGTTCTGTCCCTCTAGAGGACCCTGACTAGTGCATATATCTAGGTCCTGAATGCTTATAATCTATACTCAAACTTTATTTTATAGTTTATTATATTGATTACCTCATTTGGACTGTGGTTTTTGCAATATGAAAAAGTAAGAGCAGAATTTGTGATTATCTGTTTAATTTTACCAAAGCATATATACACACAAGACAACTCAATCTAAGATAAAGCAGTTATTGACATGAGTTATAAAGTTTAATTTCACTACTTGATTAAATTAATTTGGAAATTGCTAAATTCCCCTTTTTGCTATAATCACTATTATAATTTATCTCTCTATTTATTTCTTAAAGGTTTGGTTGTTGTCAGCTTAAGGGGGAGGGAAATAATGTTGACTGTCAAATGGTGTGAAAATTTGACAAATGTTTTAAAATCAAGTTCTTAAGTAAAGCTTTGGAACAGAGAGGAAAGAACAGATCTATGTTCATAAAAATTGATGGAGTCAATTACTTATTGGTATTTTTGAAAATTTCATATAAGCAGTGAAAGTATCTTTATATATGCCTGTAAATTTGTATATGCCCTGCTAAGTTTACTGGCCATATTTAATTCTGAGAACTAATTTTCCTAAGTTAATGAAGTCAAGAAAGACAAATGCCTGAGGAAGGACATTTTAAGAGAGTGACCTAAATTTTCTAAGGCCAAATAGAGAGCGGCAAAGTGTAAGATGGTCGTAATGAAGAAAGCATTAAGAATTAAACTCATCTGGAAGCTGAAAACAGTGATGCAACAGATTGATTTCTTATTGCTCATATCTAGTCTCTGTCTCACCTCCACTGCCAAAGACATACTTTAAAAATAATCTTAAAACAAGACCTTGCTTTTAAGAAGACATCTGCTAAATAACCCAATCTATACCTCAAGATCAGCCCTTTGTCAGCAACTAAGTTTGTAAATACCAATTACATGTTTTCTTTTTTACATCATTTTATTAGGAAAAAACAAAGAGATAAAAAGCCAACATCTGGCTAAAGTAAGCTGCATAAATGACCTAAATTATCTGGGCTCCAAGATTAAATTTGTTCTAATCATCTAAAAGTTGACTGTTTCAGAACTATATAAATATCTTTTTTTTTTTTTTTGCTTTTAATGTTTTCATTAGATATTGTCAAATCCTACTTTTCAGGCCTTTGCTTAAGTATGGAGATAAACTGAATATACAGGTTATACTATTGTTGTTATTGTTTTTCTCAAATTGTTAAATCAGAAACTAATTTCCTTGAAACAGAAGACCTCAAAGAGCCTAATTTAAACATGTCTGAGAGAGGATGACATGAATTATGGCCATCCCTTTCCAATGCTAGTTAAAAAAGGTCTCAATTTCAGGAAATACCTCATAGAAATAATATTAATAAGAGTTTTATTTTGCTTTAACTTTACCAAAATTTTATTCTTTTACCTTGTTCTTAATTATGAGATTACTCTTGTATGCCTCTATCACATGCATCTTTATCTGTAGCTTTAGAACAAGATAACTTTTATCATTTTGATAATGCATTACCTCTTTGTCTAGGAAAATATGTAGAATACAATACAATATCAAGCTTTACTTTTTGGCAACGGTCAGAATCATAGCCTGATAAATTGTGATATAGTTTAAACAGAAATGAATTATTATGAAAACACACGTAGTAGATGATAATTAAACATAAGATTTGCTAATTAAATTTTGATATAAGTAGGGATGGTTGTCCACATTATGACATAAGACAAAATGTACATAAAAATCCCTTAGAAAAGATCTTGGTGCTTTTACTTTTACCCAAGTAATCTTTTCTTTAATCTATAAGACTACTATGATGGATTACTATGATATCCTTTTAGCTATAAAGTAATCTAAGTTGTAATGGTCTTAAATTTATTATAAGTAAAATAAAAATGTACATTCTACTATGTATTAATTTTTATTGGAAAGTTCATGTTCTATCATTAATACATCTTTACTAACTGCATTTATTGAGTATCCATAGAGTGAATATTATTCTATCATTTTTTCTAAAATTTGATCAGGCATGGTGGCTCATACCTGTAATCCTAGCACTTTGGGAGGATCTCTTGAGGCCAGAAGCTTGAGACCAGCCTGGGCAATATAGTGAGGCCTCATCTCTACAAAAAAATAAAATTGATGGAGGTTTGCTGTTTTTGACTTCTTTTGGTTGTGATTGTATGCATATATGAATAAATAAATATACATATAAATGTAAATTCAGAAGAGTTTACAGTTTATTGGAATTCAGAGGGATAAAAAAATGGCAATACATTAAATTATAGAATATAGAGCTTAAAAAGAACTCAGATATAATCTAACCCCATCTAGCCATTTTCTGTAGTAACATTTACAGAGAACTGAAATCAAAGTAGATGTTAACTACACAATAGTAAAACTGTTCCAATGCATGTCATAGGATAAATATTCCAGGAAACTTTAATGAACAAATGAATTGTTTGTTAACTAATTAGCAAATCAATTCAGATATTCTCTAGGTCTTAAGCTTCATTTTTCTTCCTCAAATGAGTATTTCTTTTAAATATTTGAGATCCATTCAAGTTACTTTGGATTGTGTAACTGCTGGGAAATGACCTAAGTAGAAACTTCCTGTATGAAACAGTAACACTCTCATTTTTATTTGGATCTACCTTGAGCCATAAATAATGTTGGAATCTGGAGAAATCCTGAATGACTTAGCATTTTATAACTTTTTTGTTTTTATCTTAATTAAACTAGAACATGAAAAAGTGCCAAGGAGTGTACATAAAAGAAAGAATTATTTTATACATGAAACT
This sequence comes from Cacajao melanocephalus, assembly GCA_963573385.1. Taxonomy (NCBI): domain Eukaryota; kingdom Metazoa; phylum Chordata; class Mammalia; order Primates; family Pitheciidae; genus Cacajao; species Cacajao melanocephalus. Next base: position 3,481 of record CAUYLG010067410.1, read on the forward strand.
ATTTCTGGAGATTGACTTCTTCGTTTTAAGAGCGTTATTGAATTTTCTACATTTATTTTGATAATCTTAACACACACACACGTATATATGAGTATACCACAGATTGTTTGTATGAGCAATTTATACTCATATTCCACTGCTTTATTGAAGTCCTGGAGTTTGCATTTGCATTGGCCCCAAGTAAAGGACAAATTACTTCATGGCAAGCTGTACAAATAAAGATTTTACAGCCATTTACATAAGGCATAGTAGTGGGAAATTAAGTCATCAAATAGCACATGGTCTTTCAACTCTGAAGAACTCAATGGAATCTGTACTGTAGCAATCCATATCATAATTATTTCACTGGCAGATGTGTTATATAGATTTAATTTTGTGTAAGTAATTATAACATTAAATATATCATAAAGGACTTCACACTCCAAATAATTTTTGCCTTTTATGAATATGATTGAATTGACTGGATCTTCAAAATAATTCCCTGATGATTAAAATTATGAGTTTTTTTAAAGGCAAAAGATAAAGGCAATAATAACTACCATAATTTAAATAAGCATCAAAATAAGAATGACAAAAGTGAGAAAATACTGCTTCATAGTTTTAATTTCATTAGTAATTATGAATTCTTTAAAATTTATAATCTTTGAGATATTAATGTTAATTTGAAATTTATTGACTTGGTTGGAAGCTTTAATATTTTATTTGAAAATGAAACTTAAAAGAGCTTCAGAGCTATAAGTAAAATAAGTTTATATTTTATTTTACATATAAATTTTATTTTATACATTTATATTAAAATATGTATAAGTTTTGTTTGTATGTTTTTAGGTAATATTATAAAAATTGACACACAGATTTAAAGTGTGCTTAGCATTTATTGTTTTTTTAGCTGAAAAAGGTCCTAGATTAAGTAAGCTGAAGAAACACTGGGAAAGCCCTCATTATGTTTGCTTTAAATGTAGACTGACATTTGCTATTTTCTGTTTCCCACTGTCTTTTATTTTCATAATTAGTAGCAATAAAATGCCATAAATATTTTTAACAATGTGTATGTTTATTTCAGGTTAATGGGGAAAAGTAGAGTAAATAATACTGTCCTCTTTTTTGCAAGAAGTTGAAGGGGACTGATTTAATAGCACAAGTGGTATCAGTCGAAGTGAAATAAGCAAGTTATATGCTATTGAAACTAAAAACGAGCCAAACAAGAGATACATGACCCACTTGTGATGGAAATATGTTTGTGGGAATGCTATCAATGGAAAAAATGTTCATTTGTTCCCCGGTCATGCTATATGAGGTTCCATAAAGTAAAGAGTTTGGGCTAGTCCATGGTAGGGCTGCCTAGACATGAACGTGACAAATTCAACTGTAACATCCTTTGTAGGCAGCACTACCAATTATAGTAGCTCCAAGACATCTCTCCAGCATAAGGAACAAGGTAAGTCCTCTTTTCTCAAGGCTTTTATTCCCCCAGCCATGCCTTCACCCCATTCGCTCCCAACCCCACACGCATATCACAATACTTAAAAGAACAAAAATGACATCCTCCTCTAGAAATGGTAAACTAGAGAATTTTTTCTGGTTGCTGTTTAATTCAATATATTTTGCTAGATAATGATTTTATCTCTTTAATTAACACAGATAAATGAGCTATTAATATTGCTTTCTTCTAGGCTTGTGCCATATGTGTGATATTAGATGCTCAGAGCTAACAATAATGAAATTTCTGAAGGGTTGTGTGTGTCTATTGTTATTAGATATTATATCTATTACACATATATACACATATATATCTGTGTTATATGTGTATATGTGTATGATCTCTCTCTCTACATAGAGAGGATATTTATACATAGACAGATATTACACACATACACAGACACACACATACACACACGTATATATATATATGTGTGTGCGTATATATATATATATATATATGCACACACATATATGGAGAGAGTGAGATAGAGAAGGTTAAAAATAAATAGAGGTATTGAAATATTCTCAGGAGAAAGATTTAAAGAAATGTAATCCTAGACTAAAAGAAAGTATCATGGCCTCACTGATTCTACTATCATTTCAAAATAACCTAATCATTTATGTGTAACTATGACCTCTAAGAGTCTGTTTTATGCTAAAATAATACATCTAATACTGATGACACATATGTGTGTATGACCCTGTCATATTTATCTTTTAAATCTCTCTCATTTTATGCCTGATATATGGAGAAGTTGGGAATAGCTAAGTGGCTAATAAAAAACATTTTAGAGAGAGAGAATGTATGGACTTGTGACCTAAAAAAAAATAAAACCTTTAAAAAAGACAGTTTGAGGTATGCATGGGACTTTGACAGGTAAGTATGGAGTGAAGGAATTCCACATAGAAGGAACATTGACAAAATCAGAGGTGGCAAGGTATTGAAGATTCTGTATATTTATAAATTAAACAGTTGAACTAGAAAGTACAAAATCTAACAAAAGGAAATTTAGAGTAGGCTAAATTGGATGGCCTTGAGTGTAAGGGGAAGAGCCAGGTATTTAGTTTGAAAGTCATATACTTTTGTTGAAGAATTTTTTGCAGGAATAAAATAGAATTTGGTTTACTTTTTAGATAAAATATCTTGGAGAGATGTGAAGGAGATTGAATGAAAAAAAAGAGATGTGTAGGAAAATGGGACACTGTACATAAAATGAGAAAAATCATGAGAACATAAACCCATGCAGTGTCAATGAAAATCCGAAAGACAACATGAATGCTAAAGATGTTATAGAGCCAAATAGCATAATTCAGTAGCTAGTCCTAAGTGTTGAGTGAAAAGAAGTTGAAGCAGATGTCTCTGTATGTTTTAGGATGAGCAACTGGAAAAGCTGATTATACTGGCATTAATGACACTGGCATTAATTTTTTAAAGTAGGTTAAGTCAAATTAAAAACAACAGGGCTGGGCAAGGTGGCTCATGGCTGTAATCCTAGCACTTTGAGAGGCCGATGCAGATGGATCACTTGAGGTCAGGAGTTCGAAACCAGCCTGGCCAACAATAGTGAAACCCCGTCTCTACTAAAAATACAAAAATTAACTGGGGGTAGTGGAGTGTGCCTGTAATCTCAGAAGCTGAGGAGGCTGAGGCAGAAGAATCACTTGAACCCAGGTGGTGGAGATTTCAGTGAGTTCAGTGAGTCGAGATCATGTCACTGCACTCCAGCCTGGGCAACAGAGCAAAACTCTGTCTCAAAAAAAAAAAAAAAAACAGGTGAGGAATTTTTTTTTTTTAATATATTGAGTGTGAAATGACTATTGGTAAACCATGTGGAGATCTCCAGCAGGAAATTGGATATGAAGGTCTAGAGATCAGGTAATTGTTTAGGGGTTGATAAGTATATCAGGAAATCAACTACTTAGACATGATTCTTGAAGACGGGGCAGTGCTTGATCTTCCCCTAAGGCAAAGACTAGAACAATAAAATATTGTTTAGCCCAGTGTGCTTGTTGCATTTTTTTATTTAATAGGAGCTGCCTGTAAGGACAGCCCCACTCTCATTTCATACTCCTAGTTACTTCCATGCTTTCATTTATCACACAAACACAGACATGCATACATACACACAGGTGCACACACTGCCACCAAACACACACGCATAAACACGTGGGTGCATGCATAATCCCCACAAACACACGCATAAACAATTTCACCATCTTATGTTAGTACAATACGCAGCATCTTGCGTGCTATGCCTGAACTTATGACACATTGCCAAAGCCTGCATAGTTAGATGGGGTCAGAATGTCAATCTAAATTAAACTCACAGATGAGATGATGGACACCATCCCATCTGTCTCAGGCAGTGTTTTGCTTCACCAAAGAGAATCTGACAGCTGTTGTTTAAAAGAAGTCTCACTTCCACTCATTTTCTTATTATGACATTCAATTTCCGTCCTGAGACCGTCTTCCAAGTTCTTGATCCCAACCCTAGAAATTTGCATATAAAGTTCCCCGGGCAGAAACAGTATTGAAAAAGCTGCATGATTACTCCAGCAATCATTCTTCCACCTTTCAACTCTTAAAGCACCTGCATTTTTGCTCCTCAGGCAGCACTCTGCTCATACTGCCTTGCAAATGAGCTGTCTTGGACTAGTCTTATCACTGCTACTAAAATTGTAAACAGTGAGAGGGTATTAACCTTCCTCATGCTTAGCATACAGAAGGAACTTAAAAATAGCACATAGTTGATAGTTGAATAAATTGCTAAGTGGAAGAAGAACTTTATCTGTGAGAATTCTTTTAATTGTTTGACATTGTTAAAATAAACACAATGCCTTAGATATGCTCTGAGCTCCAACAAGGGCATGCAAAAGTCAAACGGGATTCCCACATTCAGGAAACCTGAACAGACAAGAAATTGCAAGAGCTTGCATCTTTCTATGGCAGAATATTGAAATATGTATTATTTTCTTTTAACGCTTAAAATAGATTTTGAAGAATAAATATTTTAAGAATTTATTAAATAGTGAGTGGATTCAATGTAATATTTATAAACTATCTGTTGTCAGGTATAAAGAATAACAATAAAATCAACACCTATGTGCAGTAGTAGAGAGATAAATGTTTAAGAAAAAAAATAGTTTCATACTGTAGATTCCTGTGTGCCCTTACCAGCTTCTTTCCTTCCCCAATCTAGTAACACAAATTTTATTTCCTCCATTTCCTTAGTGCTGCATGCTTTTACCATAAAATTTCAAACTTCTAAGCAAAATGTCGCTTTGTTTTGAATTGTGAAGAAATTGTGCAACATATATTATGCTACAATTTACTTTTTTTTTCATCTTTTATGTTCTCAATATTCATTTACATCATGGTACATATCTATTTTTAATATGATTTTACTGTAATATATTTTCATTCTAACATTGAGGTGTATTTTGAGTGTTTTCAAAGTTTTGCTATTGCATATGCTACTGAGGATATTCTTCCCCTTATCTGCCAGTGGACACACCCAGGAGTGGAATTCTTGGACCATAGAGTATTGATATCTTCAAATTTTCTATATACAGTCACGTGTTACTCAATGACAAGGACACATTCTGAGAAATGGGTCATTAGGCAATGTAGTTGTGGGAACATCATAGAGTTTATTGCACAAACCTAAATGGTATGGTGAACCACACATCAAGGCCGTGTGGTATAGCCTACTGCTCCTAGGCTGCAAACTTGTACAGCATGTTACTGTACTTAATACTGCAGGTAACTGTGATGCAATGGTAGATATTAGTGTATCTAAACATAGAAAAGGTACAGTAAAGATATGGTATAAAAGATTTAAAAATTATACAGTTGTATAAGGCAGTTACCATGAAGAAAGCTAACAGGACTGGAAGTTGCTCTGTGTGGTAGTAAGTTAGTAGTGAACAAATGTAGAGATATAGGGCATTGTGGTACACTTCCGCAGACTTTATACACGCAGTGCACTTAAGCTACACACATTTATTTTAAAAATTTCTTTTCTTAAATTGAGTTTACTGTAACATTTTTACTTTATACACTTTTTAATTTTTAACATTATTGACCCTTTTGCAGTAACTTAAAACACAAACATACAGCTGTACAAAAATTATTTCCTTTCTCTGTATTTTTAATAAGGCTTTTCCTACCTTTCAGTTTTTTTCTCCTACTTTTTAGACTTTTTGATTAAAATCTAAGACACAGGCTGCCGGGCACAGTGGCTCACACCTGTAATCCCAGCACTTTGGGAGTTCAAGTCAGTTGGATCACGAGGTCAGGAGTTCGAGACTAGCCTGACCAATACGGTGAAACCCCATCACTACTCAAAATACAAAAATTAGCCAGGTGTGGTGGCGTGAGCCTGTAGTCCTGGCTACTCAGGAGGCTGAGGCAGGAGAATTGCTTGAACCTGGGAGGCAGAGGTTGCCGCTAGCTGAGATCACTCCACCGCATGCCTGGTACTCCAGTCTGGGCATCAGAGGGAGACTCTATCTAAAAAAAAAAAAAAAAAAAAAAAACTAAGACACAAACACACACATTATCCTAGGCCTACACAGAGTCAGGATCATCAATATCCCTGTTTTCTGTCTCCATATCTGTCCCCCTGGCAGGTCTTAAAATACACAGAGCTGCTGTCTCCTATGATAATAATGCCTTCTGAAATACCTCCTGAAGGACCTGCCTGAGGCTGTTTTACCGTTATTTATTTATTTATTTATTTTGAGACAGAGTCTTGCTCTGTCACCAGGTACCAGGCTGGAGTGCAGTGGCGCGATCTTTGCTCACTGCAACCTCCACCTCCTGGGTTCAAGCAATTCTCCTGCCTCAGCCTCCCAAGTAGCTGGGACTACAGGTGCGCACCACCATGCCCAGCTAATTTTTGTATTTTAGTAGAGATGGGGTTTCACCTTGTTGGCCAGGATGGTCTCAATCTCTTGACCTTGTGTTCTCCCTGCACTGGCCTCCCAAAGTGCTGGGATTACAGGCATGAGCCACTGCACCCAGCCACCATTAATTTTTTAAAAAATAAGCAGGAGTACACTATAAAATAATGATAAAAATTATAGTATAGTAAATAAATAAACCAGTAATATAGTTGTTTATTATCATTTTCAAGTATTTTGTACTGTACTTAATGATATGTGCTATATTTTATTAAATTGTCAGTGCAGTAGGTTTGTTTACCCCAGCATCACTGCAAACATGACTAATGCACTGCAATACACTAGGATGGCTACATCACTAGGGGGTGGCAATTTTTCTGTTTCATTATAATCTAACAGGACCCCCATCATATATGCTGCCCGTGGCTGACTGAAACATGGTTATTAGGTTCATGGCTCTGAGGTAAAATTTTTTTAAGTCGTTCACCTGTATCCACTTCTACCAGCAGTGCCTCTGTGCTCTCCTTACTCTGTATCCTCACCAACACTTGGTGTTGTTGCCAGACTGTTCACGTTCACCAGTCGAGTATGCACAAAATGGTATATCGCATTACGAATTTATGTGTTCCTAGTGACAAATTAGATTGGACATCTTCTCACATGCTTATTGGTCATTTGGTTTTCCTATCATGTGAACTGCCTATATATCCATTTTGTCATTTTTAACAGGTGTTGTCTTTTTACATGATTCATAGCAGTTATTTATTCATTCTGAATACTTACACTGATCACTTATGTGTGTTGTATGTATCTTCTCTCAGTTTGTAACTTTTCTTTTCATTACCATTAAGTGGTTTACTCTTAATGTAGTTGAAGTAATCAGTGATAATAGGCTTAAGGAATTTCTTTTTTTCCTTTGAGACGGCATCTTGCTCTGTTACCAGGCTGGAGTGCAGTGGTGCGATCTCAGTTCACTGCAACCTCCGCCTCCCGGGTTCGAGCTATTCTCCTGCCTCAGTCTCACAAGTAGCTGAGACTACAGGTGCATGCCATGATGCCCAGCTAATTTTTGTATTTTTAGTAGAGAAGGGGTTTCACGAAGTTGGCCAGGATGGTCTTGAACTCCTGACCTCATGATCTGCCCACCTCAGCCTCCCAAGGCTGAAGGATTACAGGCGTGGGCCACCGTGCCCAGCAGGAATTCTGTATGTGAAGAATTCCTTCTGTATTCCTTCTGTATATTCTTCCAGATTTGTAATACTTGCAAAAGTATTATCTTGCTATCTCATATTGCTTTGTTTATTTATTTTTGGCAGGAAGGAATAAAGAACTATGATTTATTCTTTTTTTACACTCAGGAAAACACAATAAAGTGAGGCACAGATCAAATCTTCATGAACTTGAACCACTATATACTTTTGTGAATTTTGTGTCCTGTCTAACGCATATTTCCAGGGCTCACTTTATCCCATATTAACCAAAAAAAAAGCAAAATAAAAATAAAAATAAACAAACAGTAGAAACAGTAATATTAACACATGAAAGACTGATATTCAACAGATACAGATTTTAAGATGTGTGCATGCATACAAACATAAATACATACAAAGATTTGCCTAGACACACAGTTGTCTCAAGTTCTCACTTTAGAAGTAAACTAGATAGATAGTTTAAAAGCCAAAAATCCTTTAGAATGTTAAAATCATTTAGAAATTGTCCATTTAAGGCACCCACAGAGTCAAGGGACCTACTATAGTCCATTCTAGTCATTAGAAAATGATATGTAAACATTTGAATAAATCTAAGAATACTTTTGTTCTAGTTCCAGACGGAAGTCACATCACAACTATGAATGTTTATAATGTAGTTTTTAATGTCTTAAAAGTTGAGTAATACTTTTTAAATTGAAGTATGTTCAGAATATCATTGAATTTGACTTTCTAGAGAAAAGACTCTATTGGTGATGACAGGATACCACCAGCCTTTTTACACAAGCCGGAGTACTGCTCGATGAATGCAGTATTCTCAGTGCCTATTTAGCAGACTTTTGTGCTATCATATTGATGCATAAATGCTTTTAAGGCCCCCAAAATAAATGCATGTACAGACACAAATGTGTTTTTACAGATATTCACAAAAGAATGCTATCTGGATATCAAAACTAAATTGTATTTGAATTTTACCTGTAGTTGCTATGATTACATTTTTGAATAAGCTCAATAAAAACTGTAGCTATCATGTTGGAAGTGGTAGCTCATGTCTGTAATCTCTGCACTTGGGGAGGCCAAGGTGGGCAGATGACTCAGGAATTTTAGACCAACCTAGACAACATGGTGAAACCCTGTCTCTACAAAAAAATACAAAAAATTCTCAGGATGTGGGGATGCACACTTGTAGTCCCAGCTACTAAGGAGGCTGAGGTGGGAGAATTACTTGAGCCGCAGAGATTTAGGGAGCCATGATCATAACACTGCACTCCAGCCTGGGTGACAGAGTGAGACCCTATGTCAAAAACAAAAAACAAACAAACAGACAAAATCTGTAGATATCTGTTCTTTTTCACTTTTGGTCTTTTCAGTAACTAAAATAGTACAAATCAATTGACAAAGAAGTTCATCTCTAAAAATGAGAAAGGCTTTTTTCTTTTATCGAAGATATTAGCAAACTCATAGAGGATACCAAAGTAAAGCACTAACACTTATCTTCAAAACAATTAAAATGTATACAATTTTTATAAAGTTCTTAAATAGGTGGTTTTACTATAACATCATGAAGCTTGTGTTTTCTCTCATTTCCAAACAAATATTTCCAAAATATTCATACTTAGGCACTACTGAATTTCTTGGGAGTGTGAGTCAAAGAACTGTATCTCCTTCTGTGTGGACATCTGCCATATTCTTCATTCCTAGACAAATCATCATAAACATGTATCTACTGTGCATCAGGAGACACATTTTGTATTTTCTTCATATAGATAACCAGTGTACAAGCAGAATTTGTTGAAAAATTATTTTTTTTCCATTGATCTTGAGTGAAACTCTGTTATGAATTAACTATCAATATGCATGTAGGTTTTTCCCTTCACTCAATTTTTCTGTCAATATCAATATCATATTGTGTTATTAAATATAGCTTTATAATAATTCTTGATAACTAGTAAGGTAAATTCCTCCCCTCCATCCACATGTTTTTCTCCTTTAGGAAGGTTTGGTTGCTCTTCCATATCAATTTAGAATCGTCTCCTTATGTTTCACTCTCTAAAAGGAACAGAGCAACAGAAAAATAATTCTGTAGAGATATTAATTGGAATTCATTTGGATTTATACACAACTTAGGGTAAAAATGAGAGCTACACTTGTTATCCTAATATATATTATTTTCACAATTATGTTTTCTACTTGATTGAGGCAGGAGCATATAAATGAAATTGATTTTAGTACTATGACTTACATCACAGCTTTGAAAATTTTGCTAAATTTCACTGATACCTGTAATAATATATCAGTCATTTATTTTGATTTTCCTACATAGATAATTATATCTTTATATAATGGCCATATTCTATTTTGGATTTATTGTTCTTCTTACCACAAGTTGCCTTACACATTGAGTATAACGTTGAAAAGAAAGGCAATATGCAACAGTTTGTCTAACTTCTGAATGCCTTCAATACATTTATATTACAAATTTATATGCTACTTTCATGTTTTATAGCTAACTCTGTAACATTAAGGGATTTTCTTCTATTCCTAAATTGATAATTAGTTATAGTATGATGAAATGTTGAATTTTTATACATAGTTTCTGTGATTATTACCAACTGACAACATATTAATGACTTTTTAAATGTTAAATGTGACTATTAAGCTTTGAACATAATGTGTTAACTTTCATATAATGTTTGCCTTTGGTTTACTTATGTTTTATTAAGCATTTTTCAATCTGTGTTTATATTAGTCCATTCTCACACTGTTATAAATAACTTTTCCAGTCTCACCTGAGACTCGGTAATTTATAAAGAAAAGATGTTTAATTGGCTCACAGTTTCACAGGGTTAACAGGAAGTGTGGGTAGGAGACCTTAGGAAACTTACAATCATGGCAGAAGGCACAAAGGAAATAAGTATGTCTTCTTCACATGGTGGCAGTAGAGAGAGAGAGCAAGGGGAATGTGCCACACACTTTCAAATAGCCAAATCTTGTGAGAACTCACTCACTACCATGAGAACAGCAAGGGGGAAGTCCGCCCCCATGATTCAATCACCTACCACCAGGCCCCTCCCCTGATATGTGGGAATTACAATTCCAGATGGGATTGGTGGGGCCGGGGGGACACAGAGCCAAACCCTATCAGTGTTCGTAATAATACTGTGATAGCAAGAGACTTTATACTGCACCTTATGTTTTAATATAGGATAGTCCAGTCTTTCTTTCCTACACATATTCTATTATACCAGCATATAATTTTAAGACATGTTACTGAATTCTCTCACATGTAGTCTAAATTTTACTATATTTCACAATGTTTGTCAAGGTCCATGAGATACCTAACTAGTATACCAAGTGGCTGGCTGGTGTGGCACTGTTGAATACTTTGTTTTGTCAGAGGGCACAACATATTTTGTCTTTGAGGGGAAGATGTTAATTACCATTCAATGAAAATAAAACAAAACAAAGCTGAATCATTGGTGTTCTTCCTTATGTAAATGTAAAGTTCTATTCACTAAACATGTCTTTCAGATTCCTAGATGAGACGACTTAGGCTTATTTTGATGCAACTATAAATACTACTACTTCATTGAAAAATAAAAACTTCACAATAAATTATAAGCTGGGACTATGCTGGACAAACGGGAGCACATGATCACCCCAATTTGATCCAGCTTATTATATATCGAGCATTGTTCGAAGGATTTTTCATTTAATTTCTAAGTGTTTTATGTTTCTTCAAACTTTCCACTTAATTTTCATAACAACTCTGTAAGGTAGGCACTATTATTTACTCAATTGGAAAATGAGTAAATTAGGGAAATTGAGAAATTGAGACATGGAGGATGGGTGACTAAGTCCATTTGTACTGCTATATCAAAATACCTGAGACGAGTAATGTATAACGGATGTATTTTCTCACTGTTTTGAAGGCTGGCAAGTCCAAGATCAAGGCACTAGTGGGATTAGAGTGTGTGAAGGCTACTCTCTGCTTCCAAGATGGCAGCACATTGCTGCATCCTCCAGAAGGAAGAATCACTTTGTCCTCACTTCCTAAAAAGCAGAAGGGACAAAAAGAGTCAAACTCCCTCTGTCAAGCCCTTTTATAAGAGTGCTAATCCTATTCATGAATGGGAACCCTCATGACTCAATCACCTCTTAAAGGTCACAACTCTTATGGCATTGAGGATTGTGTTTCAACATGAATTTTGGAGGAGACAAAAACATTCAAACCATAGCAGAGGGATTCAGTACTTTGCCCAAGGTCTTAGAAATCACAGATAGCAGAACTGGGAAAAATCAAGACCAGGCAGTCAGGTTTTGGAGTTTATTCTTTTAATTCCTACTATTCTCTACATTTTCTTCCTTCTACTTAGTTTGAGTATATTTTGATCTTATTTTTTGAAATTTTTCTTTTTTCTAATGTAAGCATTTACGACGGTAATTTTATTAAACTTAGTTAACATACCACTTTTAAATCTTAGAAAGAGTCTCATAAAGCTCAGGTAGTGACTAATTATTTTACTAACACATTGTTGCATGGTACAAACATGAATAATTTTATGATATTCTTATTCTTATTGCTTTTATACCACTTTATCTAAAACAAATGGGCAAAATTAAAGCAATTCAAAATAGGTTATGTTAGGGTAATGTGAAAAATGAGGATGTGTTTCTTAAATGAAAAAGCTGCTCACAATAAGCATACAGAGCTAAATAAGCTGATTAACTGCACTGTGCTTTTGCTAAGCACATTATATCTCTATTACATACACTGTGTGCCATGTGATGACTCAACCTTATGAACATATTTCTCTATGTAAAAGTTCCTTTGTTCAACTAGCCATGATATAATTTAATCTTCATTTGGCAGAAACATCATTTATGTGTTAAGTCCCATTGAATTTTTGTTAATTAGATGTGTACCACAAAGCCAAAAAGATAAACACAAGAGGCATTGAAATTAAATATATGAGTTTATAATTGTGAGCTCAGTCATCAAACCTTGAAAAGATTCAAACTGTATTTATATGTATGTTTTAGTCCATTGCGAAGGTGAAGACATTTGAAAAATCATGTCTGTAGGATACTAATGTTGCCTATGGTGTGCTTCTTTTCCTACTGAGAAAAATGGATCTTTCAACTGCAGATTTTCAGTTTAAGGAAAATGTAGGCAGTAATCACCTGCCTCTTCAGACTCATCAAATTGCATCCCAAACTCACCTTTCCTAGAAATCTAGAATTCTCTGTATACCTTTACCGGCCAAAGTGTATGTGGTAGATTGAGTAATGGCCCTAAAATATATGCCTGCCCTAACCACTGGAACATGTAAATGTTACCTTCTATGGCAAAAGGAACTTCACAGATGTGATTTAGTCAAGGACCTTGAGATGGTGAGACTATCCAGGATTAACATGTGGTCCTGATGTAATCACAACCATCTAGGAAGAGTCAAATTTTAAAAAAATGCAGTGTAATGACATGATAGAAACAGAAATTGGAGAGATGCATTTTAAAGATAGAGAAAGTGGCCATAGGCCAAGGAATTCATTGGTCTACTGAAAGCTGAAAAAAGCAAGAAATAGGATTTTTTCCCCTTCAGAGCCTCCATAAGGATTTAGACTTGCTGAGAATTTGATTTTAACCCTGAGAAACTATTTTTGACTTTCTGATCTCCAGAACTTTAGGAGAAAGAGATTGTATTGTTTGTTTTAAGCCACCAAAATTTTGGAAATTGACGATAACACCAATAAAAAATAAATACAATATTCCATTTGGAAATGATTCCCCACTTTTGCCTAATTAATTACTGAGTCTCTAAGTTGTCTCAGTCTCCCCACATTCTTTCTTCAGGAAAGTTATAGTAGAAGGCACAGGGAGGAATAAGCCTTCCCACTTAACAGCATTTTTAGCTCCAGGGTCATACGTTGACCACATCACCTACACTATTACTTTTGAAGTTGTCCTTTAAGTTTCTGCCCACCTTGAATATGAGCTCTCTGATGCTAAAGTCATACTTTTATTTATATTTTTTATTTTTCAGCAACTAGAATAGAATCTGAAATAGAGTGAACAATAAATCTTTAATTGATTTTTGCATACAGGAAAAGACTTGCAAAATATTTTTAGAGCATATGTTACCTTGGAAAAGATGAATCTGGATTATAAAACAATTGATATGTATATATCACAAAAATATTCTGATTTTCAAAGGGCACTGACATTTTGAATGCATTGATGATAGATGATCTGTATGACAGACAAGCAAAAAAAGTTCAGGGTGAGTATTCTTGATTTAGCTGACCTATAAATGATCCCAAGAGTTAGAAAACATATTAGAATTGCCAAGGCTAGGTAAAAACAACCACTAGAATACATATAAATAAGATACTACTGCATGAAAAATAATATTCTGAGCCTTATGTAATGTCTATTATTTTGTTCTGATTTGTTTTCACACTGATGAAAATAGATTGCAAGACTTGGTTACTGAATGATTTCTTTGAAAATCAGTGATGTTCCTTTTCCTTGAAAATATTTGCTTAGGAGTCAGAAAAGCACTATATGTGGAAAATGTAGTTTGTAGAAGATATTTATAGCATCAAACTGACTTTATGGTTATTGGCAACCTAAAACTATATCAACCGTTCTTTTTGTTTTCTTTTGCTGTTCTTGTAGTTAAAATTCATTCTGTACCTGGAAATGATATTGCAGAGCCAAGTGTAATCCCTAAGAATAGTGAATGATTGGAATAATCAAAGGTGAATCGTATAATTTATCAGCCAGATTTCCATGCACATAGCATATTTTTATTTCTGGGACTGATTTTCATGTCACTTTTGACAGCCATAGCATCACAGTAAAGGGGGACCATACAAAGAAGAGGAAACAATGCATGTCCTGTGACCATGGTTTTATGGAATCACATTATTGCAAGGATTGCTATATTCCAAGTCAACAAAAATTGTTATACTCTATGGTTTATGTACATATATTAATCAAATGATAGCATATAATATGAGTTATGTTCAGTCAAGACTTATAGCCAGAAGACTTATCTATCATCTAGCTGTATGAATATTTTTTAAATGGTGGTATTGCTAATGGTTAAAGAAACAGACACTGATTCAATGCAAGGTATTTTGTATTATCATTATTTCCAGATTTGTAAGCACTGAAATACTTAAAACATGTCTCCATGATGGAACATTTAATAAAGCTTTCTGATTATTTGGATTTGGATTTTGGAAGACTTGGGAAGAGGTACCAAGAGTACTATTTCTCATTTGCTTATCTGTGCACTATTAACCATGTTTAGAGCTAATATTTTCATTGAGATTTCTAATTTTCCCACACGCAAATGTACTGGATCTCTGTATCCTACCCTAAAATCTGTAACAGGAGCTATCTATTGAGTTGAAAATGTTTCAAGGGGTCTTGGTCTCAAAACAGTTTTAACTGCAGAACATAAATCCCCACCCTGTTTGACCCAGAAGAAGCCATTCTGTTCACAAAAATATCAGATTATTAAGCATGTTAGGTAAAAAAATTAGAAAAATGAGAAGGAAAACCTTTATCCAGAGCTACAAAAGATTCTGTTCTAACCTCTTGAGCCTATAGCCTAATATATATAGCCTATATGTATAGAAAAACTTTGCGGTTCTTTCCATGTTCTAACATATACAAGAGGAAGAGAAATACACATTTTTAACATAATTCCCAACCTTTAGATTTTCTTAGAAGCTAGAAGAACAGGAAGATGCATTTGACCAGAGTGTGATGGCTTGAGGAGCATAAGGTATGGAGAGTGAATGGTGAAAGCATGGACTCTCTAAAAGTCACCAGGGTAGGCCGGGTGAGGTGGCTCATGCCTGTAATCCTAGCACTTTGGGAGACCGAAGCAGGCAGATCAGGAGGTTAGGAGTCTGGCCAACATAGTGAAACCCCGTCTCTACTAAAAATACAAAAATTAACGAGACATGATGGCGCACGTCTGTAATCCCAGCTACTCAGGAGGTTGAGGCAGGAGAATCACTTGAACCTGGGAGGCAGACGTTGTGGTGAGCCAAGATTGCACCACTGGACTCCAGCCTGGGCAACAGAGCGAGGCTCCACCTCAAAAAAAAAAAAAAAAATCACCAGGGCCACTTCTCTTGAATCTCCTTTTTCCTATTACAAAGGAAATTACTGGCAAACTGGTATAAAAATTTTGTGAAAATTCTAGGTATCTGTCTGCTTATGATTAAGAGGAAAAAGTGGAGAATGTATTTATCTACATCTACAATTGAATAAACATAAGGAAAAGTTGGAGGTCCTTCTACTCCTGAATGCAGCCAGCTTTTAAAGTTATAGAATAAAATTTAAGTGAACTAAGTTTATTTTTTCCCTCTCTGTAATCCTTTATTCACACTCCTCATACCCACCCCATTAAGATTTCAGAATATTGCTTTAGGTATTCTTTTTTTGAAGGAAAGACACAAAATAGAGAAAGATAGGTGCTAGGCTTATTGTGTTCAAAACAGAAGACTGAAAACTATAAGAGGTTATAGTTTTAAATTCAGTGTTTTCATATGCAAGAACCAAGGTACTTTGATAATTATGTTTGAATTTATGTGTAAAGATTGTTTAGAGCATTCTCCTATTATACCCTAACATCTGATAGGGTCTGTAGTGACATCTCCTCTTTTTTCTTGTTAGAGTTGCCAGACGTTTAAAAACTTTATTATAAACAACCAGGGTTTGGTTTCATTCTCTCTCTCCTCTCTCTCATTCTCTTTCTGTCTCTCTCTTGTTGCCTTGATTTCTGCTTCTTTATTTTCTGGGTTTTTTTCTTTTCTTACATTGGGTAAATGTTCATCTTATTTTCCTAATTTCTTAAAATGGAACTTAGGTTTCTGTTTTGAAATCTTTCTTTTCTAACATAAGCATTGAGTAGTATAAATTTCCCTCTATACCCTGATTTAATTAAATCCCACAAATCTTGAGATGTTGCATTTTCATTTCTAGCCACTTTAATGTATTTTCTAATGTTCCTTAAAAAATTAGAAATTACTCTGCATATATTAGTTTGCTAGAGCTGCCATAACAAATACCACAGACTGGGTGGCTAACACAAAATGAATTTATTTTCTCACACTTCTGGAGGCTGGAAGTTAAAGATCATGATGCCTGCAGGTTTGGTTTCCTCTGAGGCCTCTCTCTTTGAATTATAGATGGCAGCCCCCTGATTTGCCTCTTTACATGGCCATGCCTCTGTGCACAAGTCCCTTGGTATCTTTCTAAGCGTACTAATCTCCTCTCTTATGAGAACACCAGTCAGATTGGATTAAGGCATACCCTTAAAACATCGGTTTATCTTATGACATCTCTAAAAGCGTTATTGCCATATACAGTCACCTATTGAACTAGTAGGGATTCAGACTCAAATTATGATTTTTAGGGGGACACAATTCAGTCTATAACACAAATTAGCTAGAGTTGTGTTGTTTAATTCCCAGATAAATAGAAATGTTTTATTCTTTTATATTATTTTATTATTTTTAAATATGTTGTTTTATAAGCCAGTATATAATCTATATTGGTGAAGGTGGCATGTGAACTTGAGAAGAATGTGCATTCTGCTGTTTGGGGAGAAGTATTCTATACATGCCGGTTACACATCATTGTTTGATGGTGGTGTTCTGTATCTTTGCTGATTGTCTGTCTAGTGGTTGCATTAATTATGAAGAGATAAGTTTTGATGTTTTCAATTTTAATTTAAAATTTTTATTTTCTTCCATTTTGTTTTCATCAGTTTTTTCCTATGTGTTTTAAAGTCTCTTTTGTGTGTGAATATATATTTAGGACTGTTATATCATATTGGTGACTGTTTATCATAAATTACCATTAATTTAATAATTAAGTAATTTTCTGTTTTCTACATGGTATTTACTTTGTTTTTTGGTTTACTTATTATGATTTTTAGAGTATTTTTTTCATCCTTTTGTTTTTAAGCTAGTCATATCACTACAACTAAAGTGAGTGTTTTTCTAGGCAGAATAAAGTTGGGTCATTTGTTTTTAAAGATCCATTTCACTAATTTGTTTCATTTAATTAATAAGTGTAGACAATTTACATTTAATGAAATTAGCATATACAAGTATAGTATATTTGAATTTAGGCCTACTATTTTATCACCTGCTTCCTGTTTGTTTCCTTCATTTTGTTTGTTGTTTCTGTGTTTCACATTTATTGCCTTCTTATGGCCTGTTTGAACTTTTTTTTTTTTTTTTTGAGACAGAGTCTCACTCTGTCACCCAGGCTGGAGTGCAGTGGTGCGATCTTGGCTCATTGCAACCTCTGCCTCCTAGGTTCAAGCAATTCTCTGCCTCAGCCTCCTGAGTAACTGAGACTACAGACATCTGCCACCACATCTGGCTATTTTTTTCTTTTAGTAGAGACGGGGTTTCACCATCTTGGCCAGGCTGGTCTTGAACTCCTGACATTGTTTCTCATCCACCTGCCTTGGCCTCCCAGTTGAACGTTTTTAAGTATTCCTTGTTTAACTTGTTACTGTAATTTGACTATAAAATTATGCATAATTTTTTGATAATTATTTACCAGCTGAAGAAAGACTACAAGAATTTATCGCCAATAAGCCTACTCTAAAAGAATGGCTAAAGGGGGTTTTTTAAATAGAAAAATAAAAAGCAAAGAGGATATCTTTGAACATTAGCAATAAAAGAGAAACAGAAATAGTACCTGAGTATGCTATTCTTTTCCTCTTAGTTTATTAAAAACATGTTGGATGGTTGAACACACACATACAAAAATATTATGTATGCTATTGTAGTTCTGTTCTCTCTTTAACTCCATAATAACAGACTTCAGTTTGATTATGATTTTATATGGTTTGTTTTGATGTGCTTGAATATCTGCCAATTATTTTCTGAATATTTTCCTTATATTTCAGTGTTCTCTTTTGGATAATTTACACTTCCACCTGAAGAATAGGTGCATTAGTTCATTCTTGTATAGCCATAAATAACTACCTAAGACTTGGTAATTATAAGGAAAGGAGTTTTAGTTGACTCACCGTTCTCCAGGTTACACAGAAAGCATGTCTGAAGAAGCCTCAAGAAACTTAACAATCATGGTGGAAGGTGAAGGGAAAGCAGACACCTCTTAACATGCCGGAGAAGGAGGAAGAGAGGTAGAAGAGGGAAGTACTAGACTCTTTTATAAACAACCAGATCTCATGAGAATTCACTCACTTTACAAGAACAGAAAGGGGGAATACACCCACATGGTCCTGTCACCTCCTACATGGCCCGTCTTCCAACATTGGGGATTACAATTTAACACGAAATTTCAGCAGAGACACTGACCCAAATCATATCAGTAAGCTTATTGTATTTTTTTGTGGAATATATGTTCTTGATAAAGTCTACTTATGTTTATCTTTAAATGTTTCTATTTTGCTTTTCTTATTGAATGATTTTTTTTTTCTTGTTATTTAGCAAATAATTCTAGATTAACTACTATTTTGTCTCAAAATTTCGAAGAATCTCTGATGATATCTTATGGCTTCTGTTGATGTTGTAAAAACCGTAATCAGTTTGTCATTCTTTCAAAGTTATCTTTGTTTTTAATATCCTTTTGTCTTTAGTGTACTTCCTTTTCATTAAAGTGTGAATAAGTATAAATCATTTTCTTTTAGATATACATTTAGTTTTTTGTATCTATAAAGTGTCTGGAAAGTTCTCAGCAATTAACTCTTCAAATATTTCCTCTTTTCACTATTTCTTCCTTTGAGGATACTTATTAAACAACCTGTGTCCTCAGGATGTTTATACCTTTTGTTCTCTCTCTTTGCAATGACCCTCTTCTTGAACACTTTCCTTCTCCTGCAGACACACACATATACACGTATATACCCACCCTTCCTGAACTTTAAATAGTCCTTATGCAGATTGTCAAATATCTCTCACTACCTATACCAGATTAGGTCTCATTATTTTACGTTCGTTTTGTATCTTTTGCATCATAGCATGAAAAACTACTATAATTAGATGAATGATAAATAATAGAAATAAGAGTTTTTTTGGTCTCTTTGACATCATCCTATCTTCAATACACAGCGTAGCTCCTAGCTACATAAATATTATTAAAAGAATAATTTAAAATAAGTAGACAAGGAAATGCAATTTATCACAGCAAGCAGGGGTAGGGTACCAAAACTGACCTCATCAAAATTAGAAGAGTTAGATGAATATATTAAATATGAAAATTCTTCTTACTATTCAATATATAAAGCACATAACTTCCAAAATGCCTTGTAAACCAATATTACTTAAAACTTAATTTTGAGTAGCTTAATAGCAATCAAAACTAGGAATTCAGATGTAAAAGACCATATTCAGGCCATTATGGTAAAACATATTTAAAAAGCCTATATCTTATCATAAATATTCTTTGAATATATCTCTTGAAGAAATAGATACCTGATTTGTAGATTTAATAAATAACAGATAGAAATAGTTACTATAAATAATAACACTGATTATCCTGTGTAATCAAACCCTTCACCTGCTGTGATATGCACTGCGTTTATGCAGATCAGCTGTAGGCCTTTCATCCATGAAATTATAGAATGTATAATGTGATGGGCCATGATATGTTCAGTGTAATTGCTTATTTATAAAAAGAGCTATCAACAGCCCACTTTAAATAAATTCAGAAATCACCATAGGGCATTTAGAAATGAATATTTTATATGACATTTTAAAAAGATTATGAGAATTTCTTTGAACAGTAAAATTAATGGCTGTTTGGCTGTTTAAACTCATCCAGTGTAGATTCAGGGTAATAGCATATAAACTGTAATTACTGTATTTGTGTCTTGATTAGGAATAACCATCTACCTTACTAGTAATGAATTTTTTGGCCTAAAATAGGAATATAGGGAAAACAAATTAATAAGTTAAATTCCCTCATGGGTCATTTGAATGTAAAGCATAAATTAAACATAACTCTGCATGCTTATCTATCTATCCATCCATCTATCCATCCACACATCTATATTTTACTTCAATAGCCTTTAAGTATATATTTCCCACTGAAAATATAACATTTTTGAACTTTCAATGTAACATTTAAACATTTAAAGCTTTTAATACACTCAGAAACAATGCAGCTTTTGTCTTTCATCTTTAGTATGAATCGATTTTACAGTAGTTTAAGATATAAAGTTAGAACCCCAAATTCCCCAAATTCCCAATAATAATGAATGATCTTAGTTCAAAATTAGCTAAAGAATATTTAAGTAGTGAATTATTCACAGTACTGTTTATCACAGTAGAAAGGAAAGGACACAATTAGAATTTGTGAACTACAGGATAATAGAAGTAGGTATTTATATAATAGTTCATTAGATAACTGATTGAATCACTTCAAAGAGCCATAGTTTTCTGCATATTCCCCTATATTCTCTGAGCAAAAGATATTTTCCATGTATTCTTTTGTACATGTTTTTTTCCACATTGATTTGGAAATAATTAAAATAGTACTGGATTGCCTTTTTATATATCTTTAAGTTTTCTTCTTTCTCCACTCTTAGCAGTAAACCAAATGCTGTGAAGGATATAAAATACATAGAAAACAGTGTCTGGGGACCACTTTTAGTCAATAGAACAAATTCTATGTTTAGAGAAACTTGGAGGCTTGCTATAAAAGTAGTGGAATTCATTTCACTAAAAGTAAGGATAATTATGGCAATGTATCAAGTTCATATCATCTGCGTAGGCTAGGAAAGCAAGTTGGAAACAACAAATTCATACTTTTAACTTTGTCATTGTAACACTGATACTGGGGATGAAGGATGAAAATAAAGTGAAGATAAGCTATAAATAACATGGAACTAAAACATTAATTTTGTGAGAATAAAAAAGAACATTAGCCATGAGATCTACTTACATGAGACATGGGATCTATTCACATAAGAAATGTGACTTGTTTTAATTATATATATATATTTACCATGAAATACAACAGTAGATAGAATTGCAGGCAGTAGTAGTAAGGCTGTAATGTTTACGCTGATTTATGTAGGAATTCCACAAAAATATAGTGAAGATAAAGCCAACTGAAAGCAAAAACATATATAGAGGTGATACATTTTTTAAAATGGACATAATTTTTAGAGCAGTTTTAGGCTTACAGCAAAATTGAGCTGAAGATAAAAGAGATTTCCCATATGCCTTCTCCCACCCAAGCATAGCCTCCCCCACCGTCAACATTCCCCATCAGAGTAGTACATTTTTTTCCCTAATGGAGGAATTAACACATTATGATTACCCAGAGTCCCTATTAAATTTATATTCAATTTTAGTGTTGTAAATTCTATGGCTTTGGGCAAATATATAATAACACATATCTGTTAGGTTGGTGCAAAAGTAATCAAGGTTTTTGCCATAAAAGTAAAGGCAAAAACCGCATTGACTTCTGAACCAAGTTAATACCATTATAATATCATACAAAGAAGTTTCACTGCTCTAAAACTATTCATCCCTCCCTGCTCTATAAACTCCTGGCAACTACTGATCATTTTAATGTCTCCATGGTTTTGCCTTTTCCAGAACGTCATTTAGTTGAAATCATATAATATATAGCCTTTACAGATTGGCTTCAGATTGAGACAAGGACTTTTGAAACGTGTAGGCATTAGTTTTCAGACAACAATGTAAACAAAGCTTATCTAGATATCAGTTAATAATAAGACCTCCAGTCCTTTGATTGTATGAAGGCTTAAAGAACATCCAGAACTCTGAAGAAACTGGCAAGTGAGTGCTTAGGCACCCCTGTTCTCTGCATCCCCTCTGTCCCTATTCACATGCCATACAGGGGCACTTCAATATATATACATGGGGCTGAGAATATATAAACATGGGGAAAAGGAAAGGAAAATAAATATCTTCTCCTCCTGATTGAATCTTCAGTTTTTATTGCAATCTGACATCTCTTTCCTCTACTCATTTTCATGAGTGCAGTAGCAAAGAAATTAATTTTCCTTTACTACATTCAAGTAGTAAAAGATGTGGAAAGGGAGAATTAATTTCAAATCTTTAAAAATGAATTTAAATCACAGAGATTCCATTAATTTTATTTTCTCTATATATATTTGTAATAAAACTAAATGCTTTCTCATTTTTAAGCTCTCAATTCATATAAATATTGTAGAGTTAATTTTATGATGCTACATTTTCATAATCTGTTCCCAAATATTACAAGACTCCTGAAGTTGAGTAAAATGTAAAAAGATGTATTGTTATATTAAAATCATGTGGTAATGTATCTAGAACATGTTCCTTAGTGTATTTGCATATTCATAAATTATATTTGAACTTAATTTCTAGAAATGTACTGATAAAAATGATGATATTAGATGTTGCTTGAGAAACGGAGCGTATGATTTTAAATTTTTTGTTTCTTATTTTCCCTGTTATCTAGAATATCTTAACAATAAAAGTCAGATTGGAGATTAATGATGAGGTTTATGTGTTTAGGGTTATTATACTACTTGAAAAAACTGTCTAATACATATTACATTTTTAAAAGTTATTATTTTTCCTTCCTGTCAATTAAAAGGAACTTTTTTTTGTGACAGATGAAAGGACAATATATATGAACTTCAAGATGATATCAAGAAAGTTGAAAAATATTATATGATCAACCAACATGGGAAAAGGATTTTTCAGGTTACAATTGTGTCACCGTATGGTCACATGCTTTCTTATTTTAATATGCACATTAACTTGATGTTTCTATGTGCTGGAGGGAAGCAAATAAATGACTTGTGAAATAGGTATAAAATAACTTTAACTCAATTTTCAAATACACATACACAAAGTGAACTATATTTGACATTCACTACATGTTTTTCATATAGGAAAAGTAGTGTTGTTTATACCAATTTCTTTTGCCATATAAAGACTATAATCTGTAGAGAATTAAATAAAAAGTGGGGTTTTTTCCAAAGCACTATATTTTTCCCCAAGGGAGATGTGAGAATATTCTAAATGAATTATTAACCCAGAAGAATTTAAGAAAATGTCATTGCACTCAGGAAAGGAAAAACAAAGAATCGATCCTCCTTCTTGGTGAAGGTGAGTGATGGCCAGCATCCCAACTGACACTGATATGAGGTCAGAAACGTCTCTTCTGAATTTCACATAAAGTGTGTGGTCTTGCAATCAACTATGATGAATTGCCTTTAAAAATCTTTTTCAAGCTTAGCATTCTACAAATTAATGAATACCTACTAGACACTTGTAGCTACACAACATCAGTAGAAACAGGGAAAACCAACATAATAAAAGAAGAAAAATAAACTCAGTAGAGAGAAGTATTAAACAATAAAACTTGTATTATGGAGTAAAGATAGGTTAGGGCTATGGGTAGAAAGGAAACAAATAACTTAGTAATGGTTTGTATTTATATAAAAGCTAATTATACGAAGTACAATTTCATGGATTAGAAGTTCTTTTCATAGTACAAATGTACTATGGGAGTTTAGATGAAAAGAAAAACTTTGAGTGTAATCAAGCATTAGAATAAACCTTTCCAAATATTGGTAGAATGTCCATCACTAGAGGTATTTTTAAAAAGTTTATGTCAGACTAGAATACTACTTCATTGGGTTTCCACAGTCAAACAAAAATTCAATAAAATAATTATTAATAAGTCAATGATTCCAGGCCTATTGAAAGTGATTAAAAAAGAAAATTATTTTTAAAATAACATTGGAATAATAAAATTTATTCACAGAAGAAAAAAGCAAAGAAAATTCTGTATTTTTTGTTGTGTGAAAAGATATATTTGAAATTATTCATATTATATGAAGCCAATCAATACTTATGCAGCTACCAAATGCAACTTAACCTTTCTAATGAAAGTCTATATCTGTCTTTGGTTTGAGAAAGCTTTAGCTATACAAACATGAATGTAGGAATTCATGAAGAGTATTTTTTTCTGCTTTTAATGACAAGATGTGAGCTAAAAAATGAATTTACTAGTTTCATGGAAGGGCACTAGCAAGAGAACGAGGAAGAATTATCAGTGTAATAATGAATTTTCCAATACAGTATGTGTGTATAATAATATATTCAGAAACACTGCAATTGAAGATTTTGAAAATTATGAATTAAAGATAAGAGATTAGGAAAAAGAGGAAAGTAAATTTAAATTTGCATTTTCATTATAAAAACACAAACAAAATATAAAAATAGTTCTTACAAATCAGTCATATCATCTTGCTATAATCACTGCTTGCTATTCTCTGCTCTTTGATATATTATTATTTTTAAAACTGTGATTTTAATGGATTTATTTGTCCCAATTTAATGATCACACCATAACATAACTAATACTCTATTTTCAAGACATTTGATTATTTCTAAGTTTTATTATTAAAAATATATTTGTTTTTTAAGATTTTTTGCAAATAAGAATACTTCCTCAGTAAGAATTCCCAGAAGTTAATTAACATGAAGAAGAAAACATTTTTCTCTTGATATATAAGCTAAAAATATTTTCAAAAGATTTATCCCAATGTAAACTGCCATAGACAACATCTGAGAGTTTAGTTGCACTCTATCCTAGGCAACATAATATACCATGTTTCTTATTAAGTGCTAATTTAATATATTAAAATTGGAAACTCATTTTGATTTTCAGAGTTTTTAAATTAAAAAAACTAATGTGATTAAAATATATTATCATTTGATGGTTATATGGGAGATACTATCTCTTTTTACTGATAACATGTATTATTCTTGGACTGAGTATCTGCTGGTAAGGTAATAAAATTTACATTTCTATAATTCAGTTCAATGGAGTAGGAGAACGAGGATGCACACATTTATTTCTATTCTCTTGTATATATAAAGTTTTGAGTTGGTGATACTGTTTTTCATCTAATTATAATAGGCTAAATACTGGCCACTCAAATATATTTACAAGATAATATTTACAGATTCCAGGTGTTGGGGGCCTGGAGTCCCCAAATACCTGGCATTTATAAATATTGCCTTATAAAGAAAGAGGTTTTTTTTGTAGGTGTGATTAAATTAAGAATCTTGCCATGGAAGATTATCCTGGATTATCAGCTCTAAACCCAACCCCAGCATTTTTATAACACAGAGGCAGAAGCAAATGTGACACACACAGAATAGGGGAAGGCAATACAAACAAAGTAGTGTGAGGCAAAAACTGGAGTAATGTAGCCACAGGTCACAAAAGCCCACAGCCTGCAGAGTCAAGGAAAGGATAGTCCCCTAAAGCTCCCAAGGGAGCACAGACCAGTCAACAGCTTGATTTTGGCTCAGTAAGAACGATTTTCAGTTTGTGGCTTCCAAAACTGTCAGAGTTTGGTTCTATGTCCTTGCTATTGTGAATAGTGCTGTAATGATCGTATGAATGTCTGTGTCTTTTTGGTAGAACAATTTATTTTCCTTTGGGTAGATGCACAGTAACGGAATTATTGGTTCAAATGGTAGTTCTGTTTTCAGTTCTTTGAGAAATCCCTGCTTTCCACAGTGGGTGAATTAATTTACATTTCCACCAAAAGCATGTAAATAATCTCTTTTCTACACAATCTTGCCTGAACTTAAAATAAAAGTTGAAATTAAATATAAACTTTGAAGAAATAAATTTTTGTTGTTTTAAACCACCAAGTTTGTAGAACTTATTATAGTAGCCAAAGGGAGCTCAAACACTATGTATTTTCATTCGTAAACTTTTGGAAAAATTTAGGTGGGTTTACTAATTGTTGTACTAAAATTTGAATCCAGAAGATGTTACATTTATTCCTTTGTATTAAGGTTCTCTAGATAGACAGGACTAATAAGATAGACATATATATAAAAGGGAGTTTATTAAGGAGTATTGACTCACAGGATCACAAGATGAAGTCCCACAATAGACTGTCTGTAAATTGAGGGGCAAAGAAGCCAGTCTGAGTCCCAAAACCTCAGAAGTAAGGAAGCTTACGGTGCAGGCTTCAGTCTGTGGCCAAAAGCCCAAGAGCCCCTGGCAAACCACTGGTATAGGTCCAAAAGCCCAAAAGCTGAAGAACTTGGAGTCTGATGTTCAAGGGTAGGAGCAGCCAGCACAGGAGAAAGATGGAGGCTAGACAGCCAGTCCAGTCTTTCCAGGTGCTTCCACCTGCTTTTTTCTTAGCAGCACTGGCAGCTGATTAGATTGTGCCCACTCAGATTGAGAATAGGTCTGCTTTTCCCAGTCCACTGACTCATTTGTTAATCTCCTGTGGCAACACCCTCCCTTCCACATCCAGGAACAATAATTTTCATCCTTCAATACAGGCAAGTTGACACTCAATATTAACCATCACATTCTTTAATATAATTTCCCCCCATTCACCTTTTGATGAAGTATTGAAGTTAGTAGCTTGTTATCATTTGAATGTTTATCCACTTCAAAACGTATGTTGAAATTTAAATCTCATTGTCACAGTATTAAGTGAGCACCCTAAGAAGTGATTAGGCCGTGAGGGCTCTATCTTCATGGGTGAGACTGGTGCCATGGTAAAATGGCAAGTTTGGCCCTTTCTTTTCTTTTTGTTTCTGCAGTGGGCTGACACTGCAAGAAGATCCTTTCCAGATGCTGGCCCTCAAACTTGGACCTCCTACCCTCCAGAATTCTGAGACAATAAATTTTTGTTCATTATAAATTACTCTTTTGGTATTCTCTTATGGAAACAAAAATTAACTGAGATATATATCTTGTCCTAAGGCTCTGGGAAGATCACTAAATGCTTAAGATCTAAAAATATACATCAGTGAGGTAAGAGGAACACAAAATTGCTTATCTTTTATTAATGGGAAAAAAAAACTCCACAAATATTCAATTTCCCAAAGCAACTTCAAAATGAAAAAAAATGTAACACTTAAACATAGATGTGTAAATGCCCTCCTTTTCCATTTAAATCTGATGGGGTTTAACAAATTCTATATCATGCATATAAAAATGTTTGTCTTATAAAAATCTAAATTTGAGTAGTAAATATTCTATACAACTTGTGTACATTTTATGTCACATTTTTCATATTTTGTATAATCTATTAAACTATTCCATGTGTCATAAAAATAAAAATGTATATTTTTTTCCGTTTCTGGTAACTAGGATAATTTCTAATGAGGATAGAAACTAAAAACCTCATAATCATCACAAATAAAAAGAATGCATTTTTTCATATTCAGATATGTTGTATTTGAGAAATTTCTTTTAAAATATGTACATAGCAAGGACTATGAGAAAGAACACTACATAAAATGTGTGAGAGCCTCAGAATCTAGCTCTGATTTGATACTTTCTCTTTACATGCAAACTGGGCAATCTAAATCTTTTAAAATTTCCACTGGAGATCTATTAAAAACAGATGCCACTTTACTTGCAGGACTATTATAAAACTCAAATATGTAAGATCACTTGGAAACTATAATGACTTCTGCAAAAATAAATATTTGTTAGGTACCAATCTACTTATATATGTGGATGCTAATCTATCAATTAATTATAAGATGATGACCATATGGCATTTAGTGTGAAGTAGCAGATTACAGTATATTTTAAAAAATAGGTTTCTTTTTTATTTGTGTAGTAGTAGTGACGCTGTTGTGAGGAAATATAACCTGCCATTTTCAAACAACCTCCTCAGAATTATGCTGACTGGAATAGTATTCCAAACTTTTCTTTTTACTATAGTAGTACAATGTCACTGATAAAAATAGAACACAAATATAAGTTTAAATCTAGTAACAAAATATTATTCAAATGCATTTAAAATCATTCTACATAATGAAATCATGTTATTTCAAATGCTTAATTCAATGGACAAGTCATTTCTAGTTTTCTGGGATCTGATGTGATAACAGACCCTTACACAGCAAACATCACTGGGTAAAAACACTCTTTCCACTTCTAGGAACAATTTTTCTTTAGATAATATCATGGTGCACTCTCTCACCTTCTTCAGATCTTGACACATTTTCTCATGTCCAGTAAAGACTTGCATTCCCCCTTATCTAAATCAAATACTCTATCCCTGACACTAACATCTGCCTTTATTGCTTTATTTTTTTTCTTGTCACCAGTGAACACACTCTTATATTTTGTTTGTTAATCTGCATTGCATTTTGTCTGAGTCTATTAATAGAATGCAATAACCACAAAGTCAGATTTTTAAATTTCTTGTTTTATTTTTGTTATATCTTAACACCTAATACCTACATGTGTTGGCACTTAAATGGCTTTGGAAAAATGAATTAATTAGCAAATGGATAAATGCATGTCTGAATAAAGAAATTAGGGAACATAGCAAAGAGTTTCTAACAGCAAAGAGTTTCTGACTTAGTATTAACTTCTTTGGCTGATAAATATCTAATTGGTAACTCAACTATGCTTAACTCCACATAGAGTGACATAGAATAAGAATAATATAAAGATAAGAGTGCTAAAAGAAATACTAAATGATTCTTTTTGGAGGTATTTTAAGTAACCTCTTCCTTCCTTACATATCCGAGGTGATACAGATTTAAGTTTTATAATAAAATAAAGAAATAACTAGAGATGTAAGTTGCAATGAAAGTATAATCAAATATAATAAATATAGCAAATGTAAAAATATTTTTCATTGTTTTAAATAAAATGAATTGATTTTTTTAAAAAAAATAAATGTATATATGAAAATACTCATTGGATGTCTAACAATAGAAATATAAATAACCAAGTCTATTATAAATGGAAAAGGATGAATTGGGGAGAACTTTCCAATTTTGTGTTTGTGTGTGCTTTATTGTCCCAATTTTACCTTATATTTGTTTGGAAGGTATATACTCCATTTCTACCCCTTTAGTAATTATCCTAGAAATTGCATCGTACCTCATTAGCTTATAAAAATATTGTGTTAACCCATATTTTAGCCTCATCCTCAACATTTCAAGGAACTTATTTTACTGCCTTTCCAACTTACATCATATTGGTGCCATACATTTTAATCCCATCTATTGTAAGACTTTAGAAAATATTATGTATCAATATTATTGTATACATTCTAAGTTGATTTGGATTTACTCTCCTTTTGGGTACTCATTTTTGTTTTTGTTTAAAATGTTAGTAAAAATAAGTAGTAAGCCTAAAAAAATGAATAAACAAGATATTTTTCCTTCTGTCTAACAATGTTTTTAGGTTTGGTTTTTTTTTTACTTAAAAAAAAAATCTTTATTTAGCTGTCTTCCTTAGTATGTCTTGATGGGTATAGAATTCTACATGAAAGATGATTTTTTTTCATTAATACTATGCTTTGGCATCTAGTTTTATTGTTGCCATAGAAAAGTCAACCAGCCTTTGTAAAAATCTTTACTTGTCACTCATAAGTGGATGTTCAACAATGAGAACACATGGACACAGGGAGGGGAACATCACACATCAGGGCCTGTCAGGGGTGGGGGTCTAGGGGAGGGATAGCAGGGCGTTGGGGGATTGGGGAGGAATAGCATTAGGAGAAATACCTAAAGTAGATGACTTGATGATGGATGCAGCAAACCACCATGGCACGTGTATACTTATGTAACAAACCTGCATGTTCTGCACATGTACCCCAGAACTTAAAGCATAATTTAAAAAAAGTTTACTTGTTTTTCTCACTCAAGATGCTTTCAAGATATTTCTCTCTACATTTTTTGTCTTTTGTAGTTTGACAATGGTACTTCTAGTTGTATTTTTTCTAATGTAACTTCTAGTTGTATTCCTTCTTAGAAATCTTAGGCATTTGTAATGTATCAATTGATAGCTTTTAAAAATCAGGAATATCCACAGATTTAATTCTTGAATTTGTTTAATATTTTACTGCTCCATTTTCTCTTTTTCTTTATTTAAACCAATTAAAATGTGTAATTGATTTAATTGACTTAATTGATTTAGATGATTTAATTTATTTAACTTACATGGCAGGTTGATTATATAGGACACTTCCATCAAGGAGAGGTGAGTAACTTGTGGACATTGAAATTATAATTTCTCACTGAGTATTTTGTTTCTCTTAACTGTACTTCTATACTTTTCATTCTTGACAGCTTCCAGGCTACATTCTGGATAATTCTCAATGACCAATTATTCAGCTCCTTATTTCTCTCTTTAGCTATTTCTAATCTTGGGTGACACTGATCCATTGAGTTTATAACTATTGCTATTTTACTTTTCATTACTAAAATTTCTATTTAGTTGCTTTTGAAATGTGCACTCCATGTTCCTTAAATTTTTTTTCAAGATTTTCTTTTATTTATTTAACTTTGGGAATGACAATTGTTTTTGTTGATTCATTCTATATGTAATTTTTGAAACAATTTGTTTATATTGTTATATTTTCTAGGTCTTACTCATGATGTCTTATTTCCATAAAAGCCTGGTTACTTTGCTTGTTAGATGTTCATTTATTTTATTTTAAAATATAAAGTAGAAGTGAAATAAGGGTAAGATAATTCACTCCTCCTTCAAGGAAGATGATTTTTTTGTTTCTTTTAGAGGATTGGAAATGCCACCTGTCTCACTTTAATCCATATTGAAGTCTTCAAATTTCCTTCATTCTCCAAGTGATGCAATGGTGAGCAGTAAATTCACAGGTGATTTACTTCAGGTATTTCTTTAAAGGTTTATCCCTTTGGGCCTGCAGTTTAATGCCTCAGCTTAATTTCTTAAATAATTAAATTTATAGTATTTTATAAGTTTATGTTATAAATGTGGAATGAAAAAGTAAGACACACAGGACCACATCTAATATGACACCACAATTACAAGCAAAAAGCCAAATTGATATTTAATTTAGAAATATCTAACTATGTTAAAAAATTATTTTCAAGTGACATGGTAATGATGCATGCAAATGCAAAATCTAGGGTAGTGGTTATTTCCCAATAGGAAAGTAGGAAGGTGGGATTGGAGAAAAGCATGAAAATATTTTGTCTTTAGAAGGGGCATAATTCATGGATATCTGTTTTATTATTATGACTAATAATAACTTAGGTCTATCACATCACATAAATATCATATGCTTAAATATTACATAATAATAAAGTATTTTATCAAATTCAAAAGACTGTAGGATGGGGACAAAACTTGGAGTTTTTCAGCATTTAGATGACATGTGTAAACATGAGTGAGAACATGGAGACAAAGATGATGAGTACAATATCCTAGAAATACCCACCTGTAATGGGTGAGGAGAGGAATCCGTAAGTGAGGAAGTCAGGGAGAAAGCTGGAAAACAGGAAATAAATTGTGTCTTGAAGCAAAGGGAATAGAAATATAAGGGATCATCAACAATGCAAAATGAAGCAGAGACATCAAAGTTTGGAAATAAGACATTAAATTTATCAATTAATAAGTATGCTGTTTGGAATATTGTCTCCATCATAGTATGAGGAATGAGGTAATTAATGGGAACAACTCATGGAGATATTGATAAAGAAGTTCATATTAAGAATTGTTTTAGTATGGTTAGGATTGCCAAAACAGAGTCTCACAGACTGGGTGATTTAAACAACAGTAATATCTTTTTTCACATTCTGGGGTACTGGAAGTCCAAGATCAAGGTGTTGTCAGGGGTGGTTTCTTCGGAGGGCCTCTCTCCTTTCCTTGTGGATGGCCACCTTCCTACTGTCTTCACATACTTGTTCTTCTCTGTTCCTGCATCTTGGTGTCTCTCTGTGTGTACCTGTTCCTGGTGTCTTTCTCTTTGTTCTTTCTCCTCTTCTTATAAGGACACCAGGCAGATTGGATTAGGGCCAATCCTCATAACTTCATTTTAATTTAATCACTTCTTTTACAGGCCTCCCTCCAAATGAGGTCACATTCTAAATTACTGGGGTTTAGGGATTCAACATATGGCTTTCTGGAGGGACACTGTTAAGTCCATTAACAACGGTCTTATTTTGGGTATCTCTAGATATGCCAGAAAACTTTTAGAACTGATTATTCATTAGTGTCTTCTACCAACTAAAAATTATTTTAACTATTGAACCCAATTCTTGTTCTGATTCCTTATTTATTGTAATAGTTATCCAATTCCTATCACTGTAAAAATTAGATTAATAGGGATTAAAAGACCTCTTCACTGGTTTCTGAGAAAGGATTTAATATTTAACACATCTCACAAAAAGACCAACATATTATGACACTTGAAGAGGGTATATAGTGATTGTTATAATTATTTCTTTTCTCCTCTCTAAGACAACCTAGCAATACCTCTCCAATATCATGAACATTTATTTTCTTAAGTTTGAATGATATTTTTGGTGTATGTTTGTTTTGGCAGTGGAATGTGCAAATAAAGCATTCTTGACAGTTATCCTGGAGATACCCAGGGTATTGCCCAGTAGGTCAGTACACTGAGGCTAAGGAGAAATTATGCCTTACTTTGTCGTAAGTTTAGAGCCTAAAAGCATACCACGATGGAGTCAAATAAGCTTATAATTGTCATGTCAAGCATGCTATAATAACAGTAAAGTAAAACTCTTAATGCAAAGAGTGTATTATATCAGCTTGGCTTGGATTATATAAAAATCTAATTTCAGGTTCAGAGTCTGAACAAGAAAATAAATGTAATTACAAATTAATGTTTATCTTCTGGTAAAATTCCTATAGAGAAACTGATATAGAAAGACATGTCCAAGATTAAAAAGTATATAATAATCACATACATATTTGAATCCAGAGAGGTCTGATCCTGGGAAGTCTTTTCTTCTAACGGCTTTGACTTTCTGAAGGTCAGAGATTTGGGCTGACATCATGTCCTGGATTCCATATGGTGTCGTATACTAGTTGTTGAAATAATAAGAATTCCTGGCCAACAAGTGGGGAGAGGAAAGATATGTGAAGAGGAGATTAGCACATAAACAGTCCCCAAGGAAAAACTAGAAACATGGAGTGGTATTTTTAGATACATTACATTAATTTGTTGTGAAGCCACCCTCAAGGACTTTATTATACAGAGAAGAATAATTTCCCTTTCTCTTTCAGTGAAAGTGTTGTTCTAATCTTAGAGCTAATGCTGACCAGCTGACAAGGTATTGGAGACTATATTCTAGTCTCCTATTCTTTTCAATCATTCTTTGTTATTTTTTCTCTCTTCTTCTCTATTATTTTTTAGTGTGATGTTAGGCAATCTACTTAATTCTTCTTCAGCTGTTCTCTTTGTATCCTAGTTTTCTTTTACAATACTATTAAGCACATCCATATTCTATTATGCATGAAATACATGGAAAAATCAATAAATGAATAAAAAGTCATTCTTGCTTATAAAAAGTTCATATTCAACAAAAAATACAGATTTAGAAGCATAATAAGATAATCTTTCAACAAAAAAAGCAGAGCAGACAGCAGTTTCTGTCCAATTTCAAAAGGAATGTTTTCATTTGTTGGGGTTTTTTGTTGTTGTTGCATTGCTCATATACTGAATTATGTTCATTTCTTGAGCTCTTGCAATGTGCTATACGCTGTGGTCTATAATTTATATTTAATATGCAGAATGATTTTGCCAGCCAAATATTATGATTTTCGTTTTATAAAAGAAGGACAGAATTTTAAGAAATTTAATTAACTTGGCTAAGTTTATATGACCAAATTACTCCAACTTTGGGGGAAAAAGCAGTTTTGGTAACCTGTTTCCTACTGCTTTGGTTAGATTTAATGGCTTTACTTATTTATTTGGCATGTGCTAAATTTGTACTAGATCAAATATTTGGGGCCAATTTACATGATTTAAAGTAGATCCTATTTTTTGAGTCTTTTAAAATGATTGAATGGAGAAGAACGAAGCAACCCATAGTTTACACCTTTAACTATCCTGCCCTTCAAAACCAAATTCTCTTTGTGATTATTACACATTGTGTGCCTGTATCAAAATATCTCATGTATCCCCAAATACATGCACCTACTATGTGTTCATAAAAATTTAAATAAAGTCTTCTTTTTCTCTGCCTTTATACTTCATTTGCACAAAGATAAAGAAAAAAGAAAAGAAAATTCATATTTTAGAATAAAATTTATATGTTATGATGTGTGTATCTTAACAAGACTGAATTTGTACAGGAAATATAAAATCACATAAATAAGTAGTTTTGTATTCCCAGTGCCTAACAAGGTGTTATAGATTCATACTAAATTTTCATTGGATTGAATCAACACTGATAGAAAGTGGAAAGAAGATGATAAGGAAAAGAAAAAGACAAATAATCAATAGGGGAAGATACTTGTATACACATAATAGTTTCTAAGTACTGTAAATACTATGCAGAAAGCTGTTGTGTTAAATGCAAAATAGGGCTAATCACACCATCATCATCACTATTGCTTGTTTTCAACTCAGCCAAGCAGCTTTCAAAGGTAAGAACAGCTTTACAGCTCCCGGGAATGAAGTGTGGAGCCAAATCTTCCCAGAGCAATAGTCTAATTACACTGAGCATCTATCACACACCAGAGCATTCTTTACCCTAACTCAGCAGTAGTCTGTAAATTCAAAGAGGGAAGGAAAGGGTGCAGAGAGTGGGAGCAAAAAATGAAAGTAGCCCTGATGACTATCAAAGCCTCAGGGCTTTGTTGTTGTTGCTCTAGCATGCTGTTGCATTTAGATTCTTCCCTCTTCTTGCCTTATATAGACATGGCACAGTTTCAAAAATAGCCTGTGCTTTTTTAGACCTTTAAAGACATCATCAATCATTGTCTTCTATGGTAATGCTTCAATTACCCAGGAGGAAAAAAAATACAGTAGCCATGGAAGTGACATCCTAATGTGCTGAAAATCCAAACTAAAAAAGGGCACTGTTTGCATATTAGCAATGTAAGCAGTGCAAGAACTGTGATGAACCATTAATAAGCCTCTCTCGTGCTTTCTAAGTATTCAGGAAATGTGCCGCCTGACAGGCCAGATCTTTATAGGATTAGCTTAATGGTTTGTCACTTTCTGCATTGCTTGCTGCCCTTCTGCCTTTTATATGCTGAACAAAATTGTACGAAGCATTCTGTGTGGCCGAACAAGCCCACTGTTTCTCCTTGATAAGCACCACCATCTTAGACACTTACAGTCCATCCGTTTTTAATGGCATCCAGCAAAAAGAAGCCCAGGAGCCGTCATCTTCTATACAAATCATGTTGACTTCTTTCATACTGCCAAGGTGGTTTCAACTTGGCCACTCCCAAGTGATCACCCAGAATAATGAATACCCAGGGGTGCTGTGCCTTCCACTCCACACTATTTGTGTCTCTGGGAAACCAACACATGCCATGTCAGCCTAGAGAGACACACAGGGGCAGCTTGTTTGAATGCAGCTTGTGTCACGCTCCCATATGTTGGTCAAGGCATCCCAACATGTGTTTGAAAAAATAAAAAGCCATAGCACATACACATATATGATTTTGATTATATGGAAGTGCTTATGTGAACTACTTCTGCAGAAGGAAAATGTATGAGTGTCTACTATTGAAATAAGCAAGTTTTCTGCAGCTCCTTAGGTGAACAAAACATGTTCACTTTCTATGTTAAAAGGTTAACTGTGGTTTTGAATAGAAAGCAAATATGAAATATTAAGAGGATAGGTTCCATCCGTTGATAGTTGTATTGATACATTTGAGCATTACCATTGATATATTGGCAGTAAATATATAATGTGGCATTATTTTTAATATAAAGATTTCACACTACAGTAAGCCTGTAATTAGAGTTTTTCAGATTATCATCTGTGATTGCTTTATATATGTACACCATTTCCCTTGAGACATGTGAGGCACCTACTGCTTGCATCACTGATTTTATGAAGGTTCATAGACTGTGAATATCATCAAATTTAAACTTGTTTTATATGCCAAAGTCCTAATATATATATTCACGAAATCATATTAGATCTTTACTGCTGAACACACATATGTACACACATTATTTATAGCACTTCAGGTTACTTTTTCTATCATTTTTAATTTGCCTCAAGGGATTGATAATGGGATAAGGAGATTTTACTAGTTAGTCACATATTATAAACCTACTCTGAGTCTATAATGACTACTACTGCTTAATTTGAATATTGTTGTCTACAATTCATTGTCATTGAACTGCCTATGTTTTAGATAACCTATTTTTGAAATATTATGAGACATTTTTCATGGTAATAGCTTTTTGAACTTTAGTAACTACCTGGAAACTTGTACAGTGAAGATTTGCTATATTTTAGACTGTAAAAATTTATCTTCTTTAAATTATTATTATTATTATTATTATTTTACAGAGTCTCACTCTGTCACCCAGGCTGGAGTGCAGTGGTGCCGCCTTTAAATTATAAAATTTGTTGTAAGAAATAATTAACACACAGCATATATAAATATTTAATCAAGATTATTTGACTAGACAAAGTTAACCACTACTTAATATCTATCTCAATATTCATGCTATGAACAGGAACAGTTAACTACTAAAAATACTAAAAATCTGTGCTAAATACTAAAGTACTAAAATATTTTTTTGAATAGCATTCAAAGAAGCTGGTAGTAATTCACATTGGTGGCTGCTACAAAGCGCTTGTGATCTAAAAGTCAAACAGCATTTAAAAGACCCTCACAATGAATCACAAATAGTAGAGGTAGATATACAGAAATGGGTATATACATACATATATAAAAGAATGATATATAGATGCATACATACATAAAAATAGATATAAATATGAAATGCATATTTTTTCCTCAATAGTCTTTCTTTCATGAATTAGGGACTGCAAACCAGCATCTGGTGCAAAAACAAACAAACAAAAAATTCCCAAGATTCTATGAACGCTATTAAGTATTATAGAAATAATGATCACTATAAGATTCCATTATCTATTATAGAATGCATCTCAATGGTTTCTGCCTTGTTCTCAAGTCTACTATTAAGTCATCAGAAAGGATACTTTAGGGCTATGTTCATAAATTAATGGAGAAAGGAACAATTTCTTACTAGTGGCCTCACTCTAAGAAAAGAAGACAGTTATTAAAACCAACAAAACCTTGAAAATGTACTTAAACATTTGTCCAAACAGAACTCTTTGGAAAGTGACACTTTGCAACTCTCCTGGTATCTGGTCTCCATAGTCCACATTCCAGTTTGATCAGCACTGACCAGTCAAAGGAGAAGATTCTAGTGGAAGACTAAGGTGGGAGGAAAATAAGATAGATATTGAAAAACAAAAACAAAAAATAACACTCCAGAGACAGAGAAGCATGGAAGATGAGAAAGAAAGAAAGAGAGAGAGAGAGAAAGGAAGGAAGGAAGGAGAATATAGTCTGCAGGATACATTATTAGATCAGGAACTGAAAAAGGATGCATAAGGGGCCCCAAGTGGTAAAAAATTGTGAATCAGCTGTTGCTGTTTATTTCATGAGTCTCTCATCTGGCATGAAAACCGACATTCATCAAAACAAGGGGTATTCATTTTTTTTACAGTATGGGATTGCAACTCATCATACACACTCAATTGCTAAATAATAAAGGCTTCCCTGTAGACATACATTGGTAGAAATATGACTCGTACAAATGACCAAAGCAGGGAGATGAGGAAAAGGAAAAGCAGAGATGCTGAAATCCCTGTACAAATGTGTGAATGGATTTAGCAGCAGACAAGTCATGACTCAGGGATATGAATTTAAGATAATTTTTAGGCAGGTAGATCTTGGTGGGCTTTTCTTTACGGAAATATATTTTTCTTTACCTTGACATCAGGGTTATTCTGAAATATGTAAATTTAAAAGACATGATTAAAACAGTAGGCATTATGCTAATCTCTCACACACACACATATGCACATGCCTGCACTTCATTTTTACTCAATCCCACTTTTCCTCAATTTTTTTACCCTTCTTATTACTAGGTTGCTCTAAAAAATAATGAATATTTCTTCACTGTATTTTCTAGTGTTGAAAAAAACAGATTTACATAAGCATATCTATGTCTTTCTAGTGTCTAGTTAGCTGGTAGGACAATTTAATGGTGTATTGGTTTAAATGGAAAAAACACGGGCCTGACTAATCTTTTACTAAAGATCATTTTCTGGATAACAGTCATGAGTCAATTTTTTTTAGTTGTAAATATCTCTGCAAATCAGTTTAAAGCAAAAATAATTTATTTATAATTAGAGAAGGAAAAAGGCTACCACCATTCTTATTCCAATTTTCTGAGTACACTGCTTTTGTGTTTAGGCTCTTTCTTTCAGTGCCAGGCATCTAAAAACATTTAATACATGGTTAGGGTGATATATATAGTACTGTGTCAACAGGCCCCACAGAGGTCAAGAAAGTTATGTTAATAGCTTTCCCAGGGTCAGTTCCTGAAGTAAATATTCATCAGCTGTTAGATTATATTTTGATTTTTTGATTTACTGCTTTGTTTTTGGTAGATTGTTTTCTGAATTATCTTTAAATCACAGAGAAAATTAGATTTGTTTCCTGGTTTGAAATAGTATCCATCTGTTGCATGAAACAAATTATATTAATTCATGTCTCTCTGATTCAAAAATTAGATTTCCTTTTTACAGATTTTGCCATTAGCAAATTAGTTATCTAACAATGCTAAATATCTGCTTGATTCTTAGTTTAAAAGTTTCTGTTTTGAAAATAAAATGTGATCACTATCTTCACCATTTGGCCAAATATCTTCCCCTTTTTGTTTTCATTAACATTTAGGCGGGCAAAGAATGCAAGTAGGTATCTTGTGTATCACAACATCTAAAGAGAACTTCTTAAACAGTATTTATTGGATCCAGTAAGTACACACACATTCAAAAAGTTGGGATTTTTAAAAAATTTGTCCTTTTATAAGAACTAGGTTAAAAATGTAGCTCAAAGAAGACATAGAATGTGAAACTTAGGAAACAAACACATTCTACTGTATATTTTTAAAAATTTTTATTTTATTAGGTTAGTTAGGAAGTTAAATCAAAAGAATGATATACCAAATCTGAGATACATAGATATACATTATTCAGTGAGGAAAAGACATTGTAGACATTCTAGTTTATTTTACTGAATGCTGGGTAGTGGTCCTTTTATTCTTATCCCCAAACTGTTGGTAAAATACACAACATACACCTATAAATGTAGCTCATCCAACTCTGCCAACAGGGACATTTAAGAAATGTTCAATCAAAGATGACTTGCCTAATATTTTTAACAAATACAAATATTGATTCTTGATATTTTATTTTTACAAAGAGCCCCAAAAGTACAGGAAAACTCAACAATTCTTCTAAGTTATTGAAGAACATAGAAATTTTCCCAGTATAACTTTATTGTTGAAACAATTTACATCTTCCAATTTTTATTTTTATAGGCAATTTATACACAGCACATGTGCTAATTATTCTTAATTGCTATACTTGAGTAACTCAAAGATTACATGCTATAGAAACCTTTATATGTTTTATTCTACATTTACTGTATAAAATCTTATATGTACTATATTAAATATCACATTTATGTAACACTTGGTCCTTCAATAGAAAAAAACACTATTAGAAGCACATTTGTTAGGTTTTAGCAAATTAAAATTACTTCATTTTAGTAAGTTCTGAATTTTTGGTGTCTCCATTACAAGAAATAACTTGATTAAAAAGTATAACCTAGGATCATTTGTTCATTCATTCTGTGTTTTGTATGAATCTAGAATATGAGGACAAAGCAATTAGATAAGGCAGCAGACACAGAAATTTAAAATTCTGATTATGATATTATTGATTACAAGAATTACTTAATTCTCCTGTACTTTATGGGCATTTTTATGAAAATAAAATATCAAAAATCAACAATTATATTTGTTAAATATTTTAGACAAATCAACTTTGATTGAACAACATTTCTTAGTTGTCCCTATGGGATGAACTGCACTGGTATATGTGTAGTATGTATTTTATTGAGAGCCTGGAGGTGTAAAAAGACAAAAAGGACCACTACCCAGAATTCAGTTAAATACTGTTTCAAATTATGGGATATATTTTGAATAAAAATACATCTTCATGTTTCCCACTGTCCATTGGAATCTGTGGTATTTGGAAGCTAAGTCAGGCATACAAAATTGATATTTTTTCTTCTTAACTGAGCACCTGAATTCACATGTATACTCAGTCCCTCTAAGGAGAAATTACCAATAATTCTACCATCAGCGAATAACACTATATGTTTAATTTGAAGCTTGTTTCCATATGCTTTCATCAGTTAAAAAATTATTCAACTTTCACTTGAAGATTCATTAAACCTTTAATTCAAAGGTTTCTGTCTACAGAATTTTAAAATTAAGTCAGTCTACATTTATGCTTGACAGGTAGCCTGACACCAATGGATTTGATAATAACCATTGATAATAATTTACCTAATTGAAACTCTAAAGTGAGTGAGAATATAAATATACTCATAACTTAAGTCTTCCACTGAACACAAAATAAAATCAACACTGGCAAGGAGACCGGCTGATTGTTTTTCTAATTTATAATCATAAGAGAGGGTGCCTATTAGATAATTTAAGTAAGTTATATGAGAAGAGAGTCATGTTTCCCCATTTAAATCATTCAAAACAAAATTAGGTGGGGCCAAATATTTTAATAAAAACATTCTGCACTTATTATTGTCTTCTGAGCTTGACAGAAGAGTGTCAAACTTTAGTGTTTAGATTTGTTAGGCTGTGTTTGGGATATTGAGCAATCCCTATTGAGCCTCCATGATACAGCTCAGAGAAAAACTCATTTTTGCATTTTCACAATGAAACAACCAGAGAAATGACAGTGTTTAAAAGGGAGCATTGAGGTTTGTGCTTAAAAGCAATTAGGGTCATTTATTTATTGAACTAACATGTAGGAATTTTCTTAACAATTTCTATAAATTCAGAAATGTTTGAGTTCATCTACTAGGGAACTTTAAAGACATTAATAACTTGCAATCTTGGTACTATCACAGTCTTAGTATGTATCTATGACATCCCGAAAGTTAGTTCACTATGGTGTCATTGGAATTATTTTGGAAAGCCCCACACCATGGAGTAGTTTTTGGCCTCCCTGGAATTTTTATTGCCCTGGGAGAAAAAGAAGAATGTATACAGTTTAGAACCCCATGAGAATCCATCTCTGTCTGCATTCATCTTGGGACAATTGGAAAATTCTATTAAGGACTTCTGGAATATCAGATTATTTTAGTTACTCATTGGTTTGTAATGTGTCTTTAATAAAATATGCTTTGAATATTATTGAAAAATGGCATTAGGGAATTGAAGATTAATTAAATCAAACATTAAATGTACATATTTTATAATACATTTGTGTGTTCATGATTTTTAAATTGTACCATTAAAAATGAATTATTTCCATAAAATAACTTTTACTTTCACCATATTTTTAAAATGAAAGATTAGTGAAATCATTTTACATTAGGCTTATAGACATATTAATATCTGCTCACATGAATCTTTACATAAACACAGTCATACTATATCTAAAGATGTTCTTAGAACTGCCAGAGATGATATTTATTGAAAATGATATGCATGCCTGCTTCCTCCATTCAATCCATTTTGATTTCATAAAGTGTATTGCACACACCCTCTGGACAAAGCTCTGCTTTACATGTCTTACAATACATAGAATCACTTCTACTCAATGAGTTTACTATCTTCTGAGAGGACAGCTAAAAGACCCCAAAGTAATTATGATAAAATATAAAAACAGGAAATGCCTAAAACATCTCTAAACGAAATATTAAAATGACATTTAGAATGGAAAAATATTTTCTGTAAAGGTCTCAATATTTTATCAAAAAATGATATTTGATGTGAT
The DNA here is from genome assembly GCA_963573385.1 of Cacajao melanocephalus. Lineage (NCBI taxonomy): Eukaryota > Metazoa > Chordata > Mammalia > Primates > Pitheciidae > Cacajao > Cacajao melanocephalus. The sequence goes on from CAUYLG010067410.1 coordinate 45,966, forward strand.
CTGATTTTGAACATTTTATTGAAGTATAGTTTAAAATGTTTACATGCAATAAAATGTGCAAAATAATAAATGTGTAGCTGAATGATGTTTTCTATATGTATACCTGATATAGTTTGGCTGAGTTATCAACCAAATCTCACCCCAAAAATCCCCACATGTCAAGGGCAGGGTCAATTGGAGATAATTGAATCATGGGGTCATGAGGGCAGTTTCCCATATACTGTTCTGATAATAGTGAATAAGTCTCATGAGATCTGATGGTTTTATAAAGGGAAATTCCCATGCACACACTCTCTTCCCTGCCACCATGTACGATGTCCATTTGTAGTTCTTTCATCTTCTGCCATGATGTGAGATATCCCCAGCCAGGTGAAATTGTGAGCCCATTAAACCTCTTTGCTTTATAAATTACCCAGTCTTGGGTATGTCATTATTAGCAGCATGAGAATGGACTAATACAGTACATTGGTAACAGGTAATGGGGTGCTGTTGTAAAGATCCCTAAAAATGTGGAGGCAACTTTAGAACTGGATAGCAGACAGATGTTGGAATGGTTTGGAGGGCCCAGAAGAAGACAGAAAGATGTGGAAATGTTTGGAACTCCCTAGAGACTTGTTGGATGGCTTTGACAAAATGCTGCTCATCTCAGATGGAGGTAAGGAACTTGTTGGGAACTAGAATAAAGGTGACTCTTGCTATGCTATGCTTTAGAAAAGAGACTAGCAGCACAACTAGATCTGTGGAACTTTGAATGTGAGTGGGATGATTTAGGGCATCTGGCAGAAGAAATTTCTAAGCAACAAAGCATTCAAGGTGTAACGTGGGTGGTTACACTAGCATTCAGTTTTATGTATTCACAAAGATATGGGTTGGAATTGGAACTTATGTTTAAAAGGGAAGCAGAGCATAAAAATTCAGAAAATTTGCAGCCTGTTGATGCAATAGAAAAGAAAAACCCATTATCAAAGGAGAAATTTAGCCAGGTGCAGAAACTTGCATAAGTAACATGGAACCAAGACAATGGGGAAGATGTCTCCAAGGCATGTCAGAGGTCTTCACAGCAGCCCCTCCCATCATAGGCCTAGAGGCCTAGGAGGGAAAAACTGTATTGTGGGCTGTGTCCAGGGCTTTGCTGCTTTGTGAAGTCTTGTGACTTAGTGCCCTGCATTCCAGCCATGGCTAAAAGGGGCCAAGATACAGCTCAGGCCATTGCTTCAGAGAATGCAAGCCCTAAGCTTTAGCAGCTTCATGTGGTGTTGGATCTGTTGGTAAACAGAAGTCAAGAATTGAGGTTTGTGAACTCTGTCTAGATTTCAGAAAATGCATGGAAGTGCCTGGATGTCCAAGCAGAAGTCTGCTGCAGGGGTGGAGCCCTCATGGAGAACCTCTGCTAGAGAAGAGCAGAAGGGAAATCTGGGGTCAGGGCCCCACAGAGTCCCCACTGAGGCACTGCCCAGTGATTTTGTAAGAAGAGGGCTACCATCCTCCAGATGCCAGAATGGTAGATCCACTGACAGCTTCCACCATGCTCCTGGAAAAGCCACAGACACTCAATGTCAGCCTGTGAAAGCATCCAGGAGTGGGGTTGTACCCTACAAAGCCACAGGGGCAGAGTTACTCAAGACCATATAAGCCCACCTCTTGCATCAGCATGACCTGGTTGTGAGACATGGAGTCAAAGGAGATCATTTTGGAACTTTTAGGTTTAATGACTTCCCTATTGGATTTCAGACTTGCTTGGGGCCTGTAGCCCTTTTGCTTTTGGCCAATTTTTCCTATTTGGATATTTGGAATTGGTCTATTTACCCAATGCCTGTACCCCCATTGTATCTGGGGAAGTGCTTGCATTTTTTTTTTTTTTGAGATGGAGTCTCTGTTGCTCAGGCTGAAGTGCAGTGGTGTGATCTTGGCTCACTGCAACCTCCACCTCCTGGGTTCAAGAAATCCTGCCTCAGCCTCTCAAGTAGAAAGGATTACATGTGTACATCACTATGCCAGGCTAATTTTTGTATTTTTAGTACAGACAAGGTTTTACCATGTTGGCCAGGCTGGTCTTGAATTCCTGACCTCAAGTTATCTGCCTGCTTTGGCCTCCCAAAGTGCTGGGATTATAGGAGTATACCACTGCGCCAAGCCACTAACTTGCTTTTGATTTTACAGGCTCATAGGTAAAAGGGGCTTGCCTTGTCTCTGGTAACACTTTGTACTGCGGACTTTTGAGTTAATGCTGAAATGAGTTAAGACTTTGGGAGACTGTCGGGAAGGCATGATTGCTTTTGAAATGCAAGGACATGAGATTTCAGAGAGGCCAGGGTGAAAATAGGTTTGACGATGTCCTCGCCCAAATCTCGCCTTGAGTTGTAATAATTCCCCCATGTCAAGGGTGGGGACAGGTAGAGATAATTGTGTCATAACAGCAGTTTGCCCATACTGTTCTCATGATAGTAAGTCTCATAAGATCTGATGGTTTTATAAAGGGAGGTCTCCTGCACACACTCTCTTGCCTGCCACCATGTAAGATGTCCAATTGTTCTTTGTCTTCCACCACAATTGTGAGGCCTCCCCAGACATATGGAATTGTAAGTCCATCAAACTTCTCTATTTTATAAATTACCCAGCCTCAGGTATGTCTTTATTAGCAGCATGAGAACAGACAACGATATGCCTCTGTTTGATCACCATGCAGATCAAAGTATAAAACATTCTTCACCCTCCAGTGATAATCACTATTTGACTTCTGTTATAGGTTAGTTTTGCCTGTTCTTAAACTTGGCATGAAAGAAATTATGCCATACATCATGTACTTTTTTGCATCTTCCTTCTTTTACGTAACAAAATATCTCTAGATTATTTTATGTTACTGTACACATAAGTAATTCTGTCTTCTAATTTCTGAATATTGCTTTATTGTATTCTCCAACTTGAGAACATTTGAATTGTTTCAATTTTGGGACTATCATGAAAGAGTCTTTCATTAACATTCTTGTACAACTATGCCGAGGACCTAAGTAATCATTTCTCTTGAGAGTGTTCTCAGAAGAATTGTTGACTCATACTAGATATATGTAAACAGTTTTCTCATACTGTTTAATCATTTTATACTCCTCTGCAATAGATGAGCATTGTAGTGACTCCACATCTTACCCTCACTTGGCATTGCTGGTCCTTTTAAATGTGACCTTTACAATTTTTTTATAATCACATTTTCCTGTGATTTTTAGCTGTATTTTCTGGATGACTAATGATGTTGACTATCCTTATACACCTTTCAGATACATTCTTTGATGAAACACTTGTCCAACTATAAATCTTCTGTCAAAAATTGGAAGAAATAAAAGGAGAAAGAGAGATTATAGAAAGATGGAGACCTATGAGAAAAATGGAGTTAGGTATACAAAACTTTAAAACTTTGTCCATCATCCACACATATACACACAAATAAAGACCCTATTAAAATGATAACACTATTTTTCACATAATAAATTATTAAGAAATACATATATATTATAATAAATTTGGCACTCTTTTCCTTGAAAAAGGCCAGAACTTTGGTTGAAGAAGTGGGCATCAAAAAGATTGCAGCTTGTGATTATTATGAATTGGTAGAAGGAGGGTTGTCTGAAATGTGTTGAAAAGTTGTAACACCAGATGGGGATGTGTGGCTAACAGCTCACATACAGCAAATTGAGATAGCTAGTAGATGTTTAAGGGGGGTGTGTGTGTGTGTTTGTATGTGTGTGTGTGTGCATTCTGTGCATTAGTATGCAGCTCTGTTCAGCTAGGTGCAGTATTTTTCTTTATTCAGGTAGTATCTTTTGCAGAAGAAATTACACATAAGCAAAGGCAAAATTTGTGTTATGCTCAAATTGTTCCCTATTATATCAAATGTGTTGGAATGAATCCATGTTTCCTGAATAAGTGTTAGAGTAGAACAGACTGCATAGCCTTTTGAACATAATTTCCAATATTTATGAGTAACAACATAAAATCCTGGGCTAATTGAATTAATAAATGTAAAAACCTTGAATACGTAAATGAAGAGTTTGGCAAACATTTCCTGTACAGGGCAAGATAGTAAATATGTAAAGCTTTGCGGGTGATGAGGTCTTCAATGCAATTACTTAATTCTGCAATAGTGGTGCAAAACATCTATATACAATGTGAAAATGAATGAATGTGATTCTGTTCAGTAAAACTGTAGTAGTCCCCCTGCTAGTACAGGAGATACCTTCCAAGACACTCAGTGTATTCCTGAAACTGCAGATAGCACCAAACCTTAAATATAACTATGTTTTTTAAATTTGATAACCAAGAGGGCTCCTAAATGACTAACAGGTGGACAATATCTACCATGTGGATTTTCTGGACCAAGGAGTGATTCATATCCTGGCAAGATAGAGCAAGATAGTGTGAAATTTCATCATGCTATTCTGAATGGTGCAAAATTGAAAACTTATTAATTGTTAATTTCTGAAATTTTCCACTTAATATTTTTGAACTGTGGTTAACCACATGTAACTGAAACTATGGATAAGTGGACACTACTGTATTTACAAAAGCAGATGAAGTGGGAAGTTTATAAAGATTTGCTTCTGACTTTTACATGTCTTAGCTAAAACTGGGAGAAATTAATAAAATTCAGGTTTTTGTCACTTTAAGGAATTATAAAAACGATGGATGAAACTGATGAAAGTCATTTTATGTCTATTCTTGAGCTTCTCTAACCTGCTTAAAATACTTGAGGACAGTTTGCACTGTATCCTCCAGTCTTTGTGGCATAGAAGTTAAGTTACTTTATTAAATTTTACAATTAATAGTGATTGAGCCTATTCTAGAATGAATAGTGACAGAAAATGAATGAAGCAGTAGTGATAGAAAAATACTACAAATGTTTATGTAAGGTAAATAATTTTTTCAAGAAAAAAAAGAGAAGTTTTAACCTAAAATAAAGTCTTAATTATCTAGAATATGAATGAGTATACTGAAGGACAAAACTTGAATGCTTTTAGCATGTTGTAGAGGGTTTTGGGGAAAGTAATTTCCCATTTTTCTTGATTTGTAATACTTGAGTCTGAAAAAGGCTATGAAATATGTTAAAATTTTGGAAAAATTGTTCCAATGATGGGCTAATTTGCAAGATAATTATGTCAAAAATTGGAGAGAGGAACTCATGGAACATTTATTGCAAGAAACTATGTTCATCTAAATCTAGGTTTTGTCTGTTCCCTGTTAAAATAGTGAATCGGTCTTATAAATCTTAACAAGGGCTAGTGAAAAGTTCTTTATACTCTGTGTAATATGCTGGTATCACAGGGATTCTAAATATCACCAGAATAATTTTCTCTGTTCTATGGTGACTTTATCAGGTATTTGATTATTATAACATATAACAATTTTGAAATTAAAAATTAAGAACAAAGGTTTCTCACTTATATTAACATTTTATGTTTATTTTTAAATACTTTATTGTCACTTTGATTGAATATGTAACTAAGTCATCATTTCCTAGATGTCTCTGAGCATATTTCTTGCAGTCAAATCTCCTGATAATTCTTTGGATTTTACCTTTGCAAGAGCAGAACCAATAAATAAATAAATAAATAAATGAAAATTAATGATTTTTTTTTTACCGCTACAGTCCTCTTTGAGGTTTTCCACAAGGCTGCAAAATATCAAATAATTTTTATTTTACATTATAAAAATAAAAGTGGTAGAAATAATCAACTTGTTTGCTATGCTCCATATTTGTTAATTATTATGTTGGTGCAAAAGTGACTGCAGTTCTTGCCATAACTTTTAATGACAAAAACCACAATTACTTAATAGCTCAAGACTATTAAAAACTGCATGGGAAGAGTTGTTGACCCAAAAAGATGTTCAGCCTTCTCAATATTAAGTTTGTATATGTAAAATATTTTTAATATAAATATTTCAGATATTGCATGTTTTATAAAATGGACCTCCAGATTCTTTTATGGCCTCACTGTCCATAATATTCTTACATTCAGGGCTGCTGGGAACAGTGGCTAAGACCTGTAATCCCAGCACTTTGGAAGGCTTAGGCGGTCAGATCATTTGAAGTTAGGAGTTTGAGACCAGGCTAGCCAACATGGTGAAATCCTATTTCTACCAAAAATGCAAAAATTAGTCAGGTGTGGTGGCTCATGTCTTCAATTCTAGCTACTTGGGAGACTGAGCCAGGAGAATCACTTGAACCTGGGAGGTGGAAGTTGCAGTGAGCCAAGATCACACCACTGCACTCCAGCCTGGGCAACAGAGCGAGACTCCATCTCAGAAAAAATAAATTATTACATTCACGGTGAAGGTTTACCAAACATTTATAGTATATATTTAATGGAATTGAACAAATAAATAAATGGATGATAGGTGACTGCAATCAGATTTCTCACTGTTGGTGTGGGAGGCTACAGATAAGCAAGCAGAAGGCTAAAAGGATCCATGTGGTATTGGATTAGAATTAGAATAATAGTGGGACTGTAGATTATCTCAATATAAAAAAGACAAACAGAAATATTTAAGTTATGTGTGTACATGTGAATATACACATACATATTTTCTTGCTCTGTCAACTGAGAGGGCAGAAAAGCAACACCTAGTAGCTATCAACATAGCTAGTGATCAAACCTTGGTTACTAACAGCATTCTCAAATTAAAAGAACTGAGATTCTTGGACAAATGGCTGACACTAGGACTAGAGCAATAAATATAAAATATGGAGCAACTTGTGGTATCTAGAAGTCAGGAAGTCTTACACATACACACACACACACACACACACACACACACAAAATGATGGGGCTATGTCAAAGAGACATGGAGGTCCCAATTGCCAAAGCTAGAACAATTTGGACAAAAATAATGCAGTATTGGATAATAACTCAAAGAAGAAATTAAATAGCTATTAAATCCATACTAATTATATTAGGCAGTTCTCATGTTGTTATAATGAAATACCCAAAGCTGGGTAATTTATAATGAAAATAGTTTTAATTGACTCATGGTTCTGCAGGCTGTACAAGTAGGGTACGAGTATGGTCCTGGCATCTGTCCAGCATCTAGGGAGCCTGCAGGAAGCTTTTACTCAGGGCAGAAGGTGAAGCAGGTACAGGCATGTCCCATGGAAAGTGAGAGTAGGAGCAATAAAGAAATTATTGAGAGGACAGCACCAAGCCAGGAAGTATCCATCCCCATGGCCCAAACACCTCCCACAAGGCCCAACCTCTAACACTGGGGATTACATTTCAACATGAGATTTGGGAAGGACAGATATTCAAACCTTGCCACTGATATACATAATTGAACAAATAAGTACATGAAAGCAAATAGATAACTCTCATGCAGAAAGATCCCAAATAATTTGTGCAGATGCTCTGCCCTCACAAAGGTTGGGGCATAACTCATAACTTCCCACTCATTATTATTGATTATACATAATGATTTCCTCCCATGAATGCAGTATAGAATTAGAGAAGAGAAGAGTAACTTCACAGTGAAATAGCATAACAGACACTGATCCATCCAGGTGTGGAACCATGTTTATAGTATACATTCATGATTTGATGTGATGAGGATGGCACATTTCCTTGTGATCTTTCTCACAAAACCTAATAACCCCAGTCTACCCATGAGAAAAACATGGTATAAATCACAATCTAAGGAAATCCTGCAAAATATTAGCCCAGTATGTCTCAAAACTCTCACAAAGTCATCAAAAACAGGAAAAGTCTGACAAACTCTTACACATAAGAGCATTCTAAGTAGACATGAGGACTAACTATAATATGTATATGGGATAGAATTCTGTACAAGAAAAAAAAACACTGGATGACAAATCAGGAAATATGACTAAAGCAGGGACTTTATTTAATTCATAATAATGCATCACTATTGGTTCATTGATTATAACAAATGCAACAATCTAAAGTAAGATGTTAATAATAGGAGAAACTCTGTTTAGGATATATGGGAACTATTTGTATTAACTTCTCAATTTTGTTATAAATCTAAAATTGTTGCAAAATAAAAAGTTTATTTTAAAAAACTGATAGAACTCAAAAAAGAAATGAACACATCCTCAGTAATAGCTGTAGAGTTCAGTGCCTTTTTTTTTTTGCTGATTGATAAAACGGATGAACATAAAATCACCTAGATTAAAGAAAAATTGAACAAAACCACAAATCAACAGTATTTAATCAACATTTATAGAAGACTCACCACCAACAACAGAATAGATACTTTCTTCAAGCATCCCTAGAACATATACCAAGATAGGCCATATTTTGGGCCTTAAAATCATCTTCAAACATTTTAAAATAATTGAAATTATATAGAAGTGATCACAATGGAATATATTACAGATGTAGATATTAAATAATGTATTTCTAAACAATCCCATTGGGTAACATGAGATCTCAAGGGCAATTAAAAAATACTGAACTGACTAAAAATCAAAACTGGACATATAAATTCTTGTCTGAACAGCTAACACAATTTTGATGTGGGGGAATTTTGGCACTAAACATTTATATCAGAAAGAAGGAAAAGCAGTAATGTAATTCTACATCACAAGAGTCTAGAATAAGAAGAGCAAAATGAATCCAAAACAAGCAGAAAGAAGTAATAAAGATAAAAGCAGAAATAAATGAAACTGAAAACAAAAAATAGATAAAATCATATTTAAAATCTTGTTGTTTGAACAGATGGATATAATTGACAAATCTGTAGCTAAACTGAGAAAGAGAAAATACAATTACCAATATGAATAATAAAAAATCTAGCATCATTACCAAATATTCAGACATCAAAAGGATAACAATGGATATTATGAACACACCTACATACACAAGTTTGACAACTCAGATGAATTGGACCAGTTCCTCAAAAAGAAAAAACTATAATTTGCCCATATGAAAAAATTAGTTGAGTAGCCATATAAGTTATTAAATAAACTGAAATCATAATTTTAAAATGCCCCAAAAGAAATCTCCAGGCCCAGGTGGTTTCAGGAGATTATTGTGCCAACTGCTTGACATGTAAACATTTAAAGAAGAATAAAACAAATTCTACAGAATCTATTCTGGAAAATAGAAAAGGAATCACTTCCCAATTCATTTTTGGAAGCTAATATAACTTTGAGCACAAGCTATACAAAGGCAATGCAAAAAGACAAAACTATAAACTAGTATCTTTCGTGAATATATGCACAAAAATTATCAACTTTATTTTCACTAACAGAAATCAGGAAAAAAAGTACCATGATCAAATATTTTTTCCAGAAAATAAAACCTACTTTAATATTATAAAATAAATCAATATAATCTATCATATTAGCAGGAAAATGAAGGAATCAGTTGGCATGGAAAAGAATTTGACAAAATCCACTACTTATTCATGATAAAAATGTTTAGAAAATTAAGAATAATTTTATTCTTCAACTTAATACATAACATCTTTGAAATGCCTACAGTTAAGAATTATTTAATGATTGAGACTGAATGCTTTTTCTGTAAGACTGGAAAGGAGCAAAGGATGTGCTCTCATTACCCCTACTGAGCATGGTGCCAATTGTTCTATCCAGTTCTATCTTGCAAAAAGGCAAGAAAGTAAAATTAAAGGCACAAAAACCTCAAAAACAAAAATAAACTCTATTTTAGAATAACATGACTGTTCACATAGAAAATATCAAGATATCTGAAAAAAATTACTAGAAATAATAATTGAGTTCAGCAAAGCCTCAGGATATAGGATCAGTGTACAAAAAGATTTCAATATACTAGCAATGAACTTGTGGACACTAAAATTAAAAATACAGTATCATTTACCACACTTAAAAAAGTGAAGCTGGGTACAGTGGCTCATGCCTGTAATCCCAGCAACTCAGGAGGCTGAGATGGGAATATTTCTTGAGCCCAGGGGCTCCAGATTGCAGTGAGCTGTGATTGTGGCACTGTACTCCAGCCAGAGCAAAGGAATGAGATCCCATCTGCAAAAAAATAAAGAATAAAAAGAAGTTTTTTTAAGTGAAATATTCAGGCATAAACCTACATGACTTCTATGCCAAAAGCTACAAAATGCTAATGAAAAAAAATGAAAGAATAGCTAAATAAATAAATCAAGAGATACCTGCTGGGTTCTAGGCTTGGAAGGCAATGTAATAAAAAGCAAAAATTGACAAGTGGGACTACACCAAACTTAAAGGCTTCTTCACATTGAGGTGGTATATACACACACACACACACACACACACACACATATATATAATGTATATGTGTGTATATATGTATATATTATGTATATATAGATTATATATAATGTGCATATATATGCCTACATTATATATATAATGTATATGCCTACATTATATATATAATGTATATGCCTACATTATATATATAATGTATATGCCTACATTATATATACATACATATACAATGGAATATATCCAGCTTTAAAAAAGGAGGAAATTCTCAATACTTGACAACCTCATTGAACCTGGAGGACCTTATGGTAAATGAACTAGGCCAGTCACAGAAGGACATATACTGCATGATTCCATTTAGTGTATTAATCTGTTCTCATGCTGCTAATAAAGACATATCTGACACTGGGTAATTTATAATGAAAAAGAGGTTTAATGGACTCACAATTCCACATGGCTGGGGAGGCCTCACAATCATGGTGGAAGGCAAAGGAGGAACAAAGTCATGCTTTATATGGCAGCAGGGAACATATGCAGGGGAACTACCCTTTATAAAACCATCAATTCTCATAAGAATTATTCACTATCACAAGAACAGCACAGAAAAAATCCTGCCCTCATGATTCAGTTACCTCCCCCTAGAACCCCACAGTGATATGTAAGAATTATGGGAGCTACAATTCAAGATGAGATTTGGGTGGGGACTCAGCCAAACCATATCAATGAGATTTATAAAATAATCAAATTTGCAGAACCAAGGAGTGGAAGGTGGTTGCCGGGGCTTGGTGAAAGGGGACATAGGGAGATGCTAAATGAAGGAGCACAAAGTTTCAGTTAAGCAAGAAGAATAATTCCTGGAGATCTGTTGTACAATACTGTGCCTGTAGTTAACAATATTGTACTATACACTAAAAAATTTGTTCAGAGGGTATATCCCACGTAAGTTTTCCTATGAAAACAAAATAAAATTTTTAAAAATGTAAATTATCCCCAAGTTGACATAGAGATTTAACAAACTTCCATATTTTGCTGTAGTTGTAGATAAGATTATTCGAAGAGGTTTAAAAAGCCAAAGGAATTAGATTTCCTAAAACAATTTTCAAATAGTATAAAATGAGAGGAATCTGTCTATCTAGTTTCAAATCTCATTATGTAGGTACACTAATCAAAGCTGAGTGATCTTGTGTGTATAGATAATTACAGTAATCAGTTCTGGTGGAATAATAGTCACATAGATCAGTGGAATATAAAACAGAACCCAGAAATAGACCCAAATAAATATACTTAACTAATTTTTGACACAAATCACAAAGCAATTCAATGGAGGTAGGATAGACTTCTCAACAAATCATTTTAGAATAATTAGGCATCCATAAGCAAAATGAAATAAACCTCAGTCCAAACCTCATATCTTATGCAAAAGTTAACTCAAAATGAATCAGAAACTTCAGTGTAAAACTTAAAAGTAGCATATTTTTAGAAAAAACAACTATAAGAGAAAATATCTGTGATCTATATATGGACAAATAAATATTGATAAAAGCACAAATCATAAAAGGAAAAAATTATAAATTGGATGTTATATTAAAATGAAACACTTTCGCTCTGAAAAAAGTCACTGTTAAGAGCTAAAAAGACAGTCTATAGACTGAGTAGAAAATATCTGCAAGCCATATTTCCAACAAGGGACTACTATAAAGAGTATGTAAACAACTTTTAAAACTCAACAGTAGAAAACAAGCAATCCAACTAGAAATTGGTCAAAATAAATGAATGAATATTTTACTGAAGTGGATATATAAATGGCAAACAGTACATAAAATACATTCAGCACTGTAATCTATTAGGAAAATGCAAATTAAAATTTAAAAATATAACTATGTATTACTTTACACCCACCAGAATTTCTCAAGTGAAATATAATGACAACACCAAATGCTTGTGATGCTTCAGAGAAGCTGCACCACAGTTTAGCAGTATCTTAATAAAACACATATTCAACTACCTGTGACCCAGCAATTGCACTCCTAGTCATTTATTCCAGAGAAATGAAAACATGTTCACAGAAAGCCTATACACAAATATGTTCATAGCAACTCTATTCATAATAATCCCAAAATGAGAATAACTCAGATTGTTTCAACAAGTGAAAAATAATTAAACAAACTGAGGTACATTTGTGCCATGGAATACTATTCAGTCATAAAAAGAAATAAACTATAGGTATACACAATGACTTTCGTCTCCAGAGAATTATATTTCATGAAAAAACATTAAAAATTATATATTGTATGTTTCTTTTTGTATAGCATTCTTGAAATGACAAAATTATAGAAATAGATAACCGATTAGTGACCTGATGTTAAGCAGAGAATGGGGATGGTAGGGAAATGATTATGGCTATAAAAGGGCAACATGAAGGACAATTTGGTTAAGGAAAAAGTTCTGTGTCTTGACTTTACCAATGTCAAAATTCTGATTGTGATATTGTGATATAGGTTGTCAAGATACTACCATTTAAGAGAAATTGGGAAAAGAATGTGTGGAATTTCTCTGTATTATTTCCTACGAGAGCCTGTGAATCTACCATTATCTCAAAATTTTAAAACAATTATAAATAAAGATATCATATTCAAGAAGCAATGATAAAATGATCTGTGGCAAATATTGAATATTGAGATAATTAAACCACTGGGGAATTATGTTTACAGAACACACAATTGATATTACATACTTTAGCAAAGTAGTAATGATCTATGCAACAGAATGAAAAAAAAAGTTGAAGAAAAATGATAACAGTGGCAAACTATTTTTTATAATATTTAATAAATGTCAAAGTAATTCAAATCTTACTATTAAAACAATTAAGAAACCATATCAATCTTTTTTTCTTAATATTGAAAGGCCTTTTAGAAATTGTCTTTTAATGTGGAAAACAATAGCATGAATTTCTATTTATCTTCAGCTTCATTTCAGATTGTTTTTTGTTATTAATGAGTAAAATCAAATTAAACATTTTATTAAATAGAATTATAGTATAATTGCCATTATTATAAAATCTATGTGTGTACATAAAGCACATTTTAGAATGATGTTAATAAAAATTAAACTAGGTTATTGGTAATGATTTAATTTTGAGTTATAATTATGAATTTATTAATTTATATATTTGATTTCTCCTTCATAGTTTTATATAAGCATGATTTGAAATTTATTTATTGGATATTTTCATTAAAATAATATTCAAAATAAATTAAAGCAGGCTATTCTGTTATTTGTTATTTATACTTATTAGATGAATTGCAGTAGAAGGATGATGTTAGCATAGGAATCTTGTCTTTCTATTTCCTTTCTATCATGAATAGGTTTCATTAAATCAATACAATATCTATAGTCAAGTAAAATTTCCCAAATATTAGCATCTTATCGTATTTTACAACAATTTTGCTATCCAGGAGACATACCAAGCATGCCACCAAGTCTCACTGAAATGGATTTTTCATATATACAAATGAATAAACATAAAGTTACAGTCAGATTTTAGAGTAATTCATACCTTCAAATTTTCTCTTTATTTCTTTTTTTTTTTTTTGAGACAAGAGTCTGGCTCTGTTGCCCAGGCTGGAGTGTAATGGCATGATCTTTGCTCACTGCAACCTTTGCCTTCCCAGTTCAAGCAATTCTCATGACTCAGCCTCCCGAATAGCTGGAATTATAGGCATGCACCACCACACCTGGCTAAAAATTTTGTATTTTTAGGAGAGACGGGGTTTCTACTAAAACCCCTGGCTGGTCTCAAACTATTGGCCTCAAGCAATCTGCCCATCTCCACTTCCCAAAGTGCTGGGATCACAGGCAGGAGCCACCACGGTTCCAGGCCTTCTATGCTTTACAGTGAATGTTCTTACATTGTCCATTGGCTTTCATCAGGTTCTACTGAAATATTCCCCATAAGGAATAAAATGTTACACGATGCAAAACAATTTTGCTTAGAAATTTTCCAATTGAGATAAATATCAATAAATTACATCACATGTTTACCATAAAAATATATTGGAGTTTTTTTTTTTTTTTTTTTTTAGGAGAGGAGGTACATTCCTATAATAATAATAATGAAAAATATAGGATATTTGATTACGGTTTCCTAGTTCTTTTAGGTAAAACTGCTGGCTCTATCTAGTCCATAAGTAAACATTTACTTTTAAGTCCAAGATTTTTAAAAAGTTCATCTTGATATTTAAGCTATTAAAACTACGTGTAATAGCTTATAAATGTTGCTTATTAACAGGACAGTTATTGTACATACTTTATCCTTTTTTGCAATTCATTTACCTGTAGTTTAATGTAGGTTCTCATATCACAATTTCAAAGGATTTTAATGAAAATCTATTACTTTGTAAATAAACTTTACTTTTTTTATATCTACATAGTGTGGGATTGGTGTTTGTTTATATTTCTTGTAGATTTCAAAATGTAACTGATATACCAAATATGCAGATCATAGTATAGTACAGTCACAAGGGCAGTAAAATAAGGGGGTTGTAGTACCAATGTATTTGTTAATTGTTTCCTTGATTACTTTAACTCCTGATATTTTCATTGCCTCAGTTTTAACAAGGGGATAATAAATCCTCCTTGATATGTGATTTAAGAAACAAGAGAAATGCTTGTAAAAATAGTTAACATTCAATGTTAGTAGAATAATATATTCAATATTACTTTTCATGATCACAAGTCTCTGCCACTGGCCACAAGGATATTTTTTAAATTAAAAGTAATATGATTCTAAACATTTTACCCCTTCATTGTTGGTAATACTTCTGCTTTCAAAGTAGTTTTTCTGCTTAAGATAGGATCAGACATTTGAATAGACCAATTTGATATAAATATAACTTCTTACATTAATCAATAAGCTCAGTATTTCAAAGCCAGAAATGTAATTTTCCATAAAAGTATGATTTTTGTCTGGTTATTTTTCAGTTTATTTCCTAATCTATCCGAACTCTGAAGAAACTTTAAAAAGCTTGCAGGTGTAACAACAGGAAGGCATTATTCTATCATGTTTAGAATTAAATTGTTGTAACAATTAAGAGGAAATTGAACAATGAAGTAGAAATGAAACTCATTCTTAATTACCAAATCTTTTTAAATTTACATAAAATTATACTCATCTAAAGCCATTAGTTCAGTTATCCGCTTCTACATTTTTGTTTAATTTCACCTGGGAGAGGAGTGAAAGTAAAATTTAGTCTATGTGCAATTCTACAATTGAGTTCAAAGAAGAAAGAACAGTAAATTATTCATAGTGCCAAAGAGGAGTTTCTGCAGGGAAAAAATATCATTAAGTTTCTGAATCTCTTGTACCTACATAGTAATAAATATTACATGCAACTCTAAGGACAACTCTTACCTAAGACATGCCATGGCATCTTTTAGGGTATAGAACATCTGCTGCTTAAGCCATTCATTTAAGGAGAGAGAGAGAATTCTCAATAATATGCTGAATAGACTGATACCATCTCTTGCACTTTTAACCATCATTGTCAGAAGAAATCCAGTATAAATTAGCTTTAAGTTAGCAGGTAAAAATCATTATGACTCGGAGAGAGATCCAAGATGGCCGATTAACAACAGCTCAGGATTGTAGCTCCCAGTGAAAGTGCAGAGAGCAAGTGGATGCCGCACTTTCAGATGAATTTTTGTTGCCCACAGACAGGGAGATTCCCGGCGGAGGAGCCACACGGGTCGCCAGTACAACTTTTTTGGCCAGCGTGGTTATTTTGCTGGCACCCTGGCATGGCACTCCTCGGTGTGGAGTATACGGGACAGGGTGCCCTTTGAGTCGGGCTCGGCTGGTCCCATCCCCACAAGGAGAACAGCAATTGGAAGCGCTGAGGTCTGAGAGTTTCACAGTAAGCACAGCTGAACCGGGAAGGTCCAGCTCTGTGGGGAAAGGGCATCCACTGAAGGAAAACTAAAAAATAGAAAAAACTTCATCACCGGGTGGAGAGATCCAAGATGGCTGATTAACAACAGCTCAGGATTGTAGCTCCCAGTGAAAGCACAGAGAGCGAGTGGACGCCGCAATTTCAGATGAATTTCTGTTGCCCACAAACTGGGAGATTCCCGGCAGAGGAGCCACATGGGTCACCAGTGTGATTCTTTTGGCTGGCGCGGCTGTTTTGCTGGTGCCCTGGTGCGGCCCAGCACTTCTCAGTGTGGAGTATACACGACTGGGTGCCCTTTGAGTCAGGCTTGGCTGGTCCCCTCCCCACAAGGAGAAGAGCAACTGGAAGCGCTTAGACAGAGTTTCACAGTAAGCACAGCTGAACCTGGGAAGGCCTAGCTCTGTAGGGAGGGGCTGTCCACCAAAGGAAAACTAAGAAACAGAAAAAACTTCATCACCAACAAGCCGGACGTCCACTCAGACCCAATCTAAAAGTCAGCAATTACAAAGACGACAGGTGGATAAATCCACAAAAATGGGAAGAAAGCAGTGCAAAAAGGCTGAGAACACCCGAAGTCAGAATGCCTCACCTCCTACAGGGGATCCCAGCTCCTCATCAGCAAGAGAACAAGGCCTGATGAAGAATGAGTGTGATGAACCGACAGAATCAGGCTTCAGAAGGTGGATAATAAGAAACTTCTGTGAGCTAAAAGAACATGTACTAACCCAATGCAAAGACACTAAGAATCTTGAAAGAAGATTTAATGAAATGCTAACGAGAATGGACAACTTAGAGAGGAATATAAATGAATTGATGGAGCTGAAAAACACAACATGAGAACTTCAGGAAGCATGCACAAGTTTCAACAGCCGAATTGACCAAGCGAAGAAAGGATATCAGAGGTCGAAGATGAACTCAATGAAATAAAACGAGAAGGCAAGATTAGAGAAAAAAGGGTAAAAAGGAATGAATGAAGTCTCCAAGAAATATGGGACTATGTGAAAAGACCTAATCTACGTTTGATAGGTGT
>CAUYLG010067412.1:0-31144 GCA_963573385.1 Cacajao melanocephalus
TGAGGCAGGAGAATCACTTGAACCCAGGAGGTGGAGGTTGTGGTGAGCCGAGATCATGTGCCACTACACTCCAGCCTGGGCGACAGAGCAAGACTCCATCTCAAAAAAAAAGAAGAAAGAAAGGAAAGAAAGGAAAGAAAGGAAAGAAAGAAAGGAAAGAAAGGAAAGGAAAGAAAGAAAGAAAGAAAGAAAGAAAGAAAGAAAGAAAGAAAGAAAGAAAGAAAGAAAGAAAGAAAGGAGAACATAATAATAGTTCCTGCCAAACATGGTTTGATGAGGATTAGATGAGTGAATATTTAGAAAGCTTCTTGAAGAGTCTACTGTGTGTAAACCTATGTAGGAGTATGACAAATACATTGTTTATGATGACTCAACGTTAGAAAGTTCTTTCTTCTGTTAATCTAAAATTCATGTTATCTACTCACTGGAGGCCAGTAAAGGCCCTGGGTTTGAAAGTCTTGGGTTTTGTGTTTTGTGCCCATTATCACGTAGATCATTTCCCAGCCATGCT
The DNA here is from genome assembly GCA_963573385.1 of Cacajao melanocephalus. NCBI lineage: Eukaryota > Metazoa > Chordata > Mammalia > Primates > Pitheciidae > Cacajao > Cacajao melanocephalus. The sequence continues at coordinate 512 of CAUYLG010067412.1, forward strand.
GTGTTGAGATGTTACTTTTGTTCTCTGAGCCTTTATTTCCTCATCTTTAAAATGGATGCTGTCACCGCAGTCCAGATTAGCATTCAAAACCTTGTCTTCAACCCAGCAGTGATAGATCTTCTGTAGACCAGACTCATGTTAACTTATGCTAACTAGGACATGTGTGTCAGGTAGAATCCCAATGTGTCACTTCGTGAAGCTCAGGGCCACTGTCAAGAGGCCTGGAAACTTCAGGAAAATCCTAGAACAGCCAGGATGATCTTTCCAAAGCACACATATGATGATGTCTGACCCCAGACTAAATAGCTGGCCACAAGTTACTCCTTCCTCTCCTCTTGCCTCATCTGCTTTCATCCCTGGCTCTCCATGCCCCACCCTGACTCAGTTACATTTGCTCAGCTTGTCATGTTTTGTCAAGAGCAGTGTTTCACAACGGGGTGTGATTTTGACCCAGAGACCCTGGGCAATGTCTAGAGACATTTTTGGTTGTTATAATATAGAGAGAGGGTGCTACCGGATCTACTGAGTAGAGACTAGGGATGCTACTAAAAATGCTACAGTGTATAGGATAGCTCCCCATGACAAAGAATTATGGACCCCAAAATGTCAATAGTGCCAAGGCTGAGGAACTCTGGGCTAGATTCTGGGTCTTTCCAGAGAATTCTTCCCATCACCGATCCACTCATCTGTGCCTACCTGTATCAGTCAGGATAAACTAGGTTATCATGCAGTGACACACATTCCCAAGTCTTAACAGCTTAACTCCACAAATGTAAGGTTCTGTATCCAGTGCAGATTGGGTGGGGGACTCTAGTCCACATGGTCCCTGAGGACCAGGCTCCTTTGGGACATTGCAAATTGCAGTGGTAGAGGGAGAGAGCATGGGAGATTGCTCACTAGTGTTACTTTTGCTCATATTTTATTGGCCAATGGAAGTCACATCTAACCTCAAAGAGGGTGGAGAGGTGCAATCTTACTTGGAACCTGGGAGAAGAGAAACAGATTCTTTGTGAACAGCCCTGATGACCACACCACACCCAATTCAGTCTCATCCTTGGAGATTCACCTTGGATGCCATGAAGAATCCTACCCCAACTGTCCCCTCCCTGGGTGTCAGGGGTACTCTTGCTCTGGCCTCTCACCTGGGCTTATCCCATCATAACATGTGACACTCCGTCGGAGGCTTCCGTGTTGGGTGGATGGTGAGATTCTTGTTTACTATAATGCCTCTGACACCTAACCCAGTGCTTGGCAAGAAGTAGTGCCCAGGAATGATTCAGAATTAACAGACAACTGGCGGATGGATTTTCATCCTAGAGGAGAGCCCGAGGAAGAGGAGGACTCTGAGATAAGCAGCTGTGTGTCTGGCCCCAAAAGCTGATGTCATTTAATAGTGAAAGTTCAGCACCTCTGTCCCCACCACTGACTGAACCTGCAAGGACACCAGAATTCTAGAACTGATATGGCCCATCGACTCCTTTCCTGGACCTGCCCCATGCTGCCTCCTCACCTCTGTGTTTCCCAAGTTCCAAGCATACCTCCCTTCTTTGGCGGAAGAGCTCTTTGGCTAGACATGTTTGTGTTGTTGACCTGACTGCATCCAGGCTCTTTCTGCCCCTACTCCCACCCTAGTGAGAATGGCTGTTTAAGACAGCATTTCCAAACCTCAGTCACTTACCTCAGACTGTCCCAAGTTTGGACATAGCTTAGTCCCACTCTCTCTATTTTTTAACTAATATTTTATATTTAACTCAACTCATATTTTTACCTAAAGAAATCTATTTACAAACAAGTTTACACCAGTTTAAGATAGATAGACTGATAGAGAGAGAGAGAGAGAGAGAGATCATTGAGCCAGGCACAGTGGCTCACGCTTGCATATAATCCCAATATCTCAATGCTTTGCCAAGATAGGTGGAGCTTTTGAGCCTAGGAGTTCAAGACCAGACTGGGCTACGTAACAAGACCTCCATCTGTATAACAAAAGTTTAAAAATTAGCCAGGCATGGTGGCACATGCCTGTAGTCTCACCTACTCTGGAGGCTGAGGCAGGAGGATCACTGAAGTCCAAGAGCTCAAGGTTGCAGTGAGCTATGATTGTGCCACTGCACTTCAGCTTGGGTGACTGAGCGAGATCTTTGTCTCTAAATAAATAAATAAATAAATAAAGACATTATTGGTCTTTTTTAGGGAATTCTAGGGAATCCCTTTAGTATTTTGAAAACTGGCTACCCTTCCTGTATGACCTGTGCCTCAGAGTACCCTGATAGTTGGTGAAGGGAAGTTTTTTTTTCTTTCTAGAAATATTCTAGCTAAGAAATGAGGAAGGAATGTTGGAATTGGAACATCACTACCTTGCAACCACTAATGAATCAATGGATGTAGGCAATAATCATCAATGACTAGTATCATGAAAAGAGAGACAACATATCTCACAATAGAAAAGTACAATACTGTCTATGAAATAACTTTGCAAAACATACTGAACTTGAATCTGATCAAGCTTCTAGAGCTAACTATGAATTTACAGGCTATACAAGGGACAGAGGGGCATGTCAAATGACACGGGATGCAGTCAGTAAATCCAGATTGTGGGAGACATACACTACAAAACAGATGACATGGCTTCCTTATTACAACCCTCCCCCAAGAGATCGCAATTTAAAAGAAGAAGAGCCGGCAAGAGAGAATGCATCCAAATGTTAAAAGAGACATGTGACATAGAAAATTGCAAACTATGGGCCTCATTTGGATCCCAACTCATATAAATTGGGTTACTGTGAACAATTTACTGGGTATGAGATGATATTGGTAGTAATTGTTAATTTTTTCATTGTAACAATGGTATTATGTTTAGATTTTTTAAAAGTCCTTATTATAGGAAAACATGTTGAAATATTTTCAGATGCAGTAACAAGATGTCCCATGGTGGGTAGGGAAGATTGGAACAAAGACTAAATGTTCCTAGGTGCTGAAGCTGAGGACCTCAGAACAGAACATTGTATTATTCTGCTCATTTTTAAATATGCTTGAATATTTCTGTAATTAAAGGTCTTTAAAAACCACGATGATGTAATAGAAAGATGAGTAGGGTCAGTGATAGCAAGCTAAGACAGAGAAGACCCAGTGAGGAATGACATCTGAATGACAAAATGAGCCCGCCAGGTGAGGACAAGGGGAGGAGTAGTCCGGTGCAGAGAGGGGGAATGGCAAGTACAAAGCCACCAAGATTACTCAACACTATCCAAGAAATAACCATGCAAAGCCTTGTAAAATGCCACGTACCCCATTTTCTAAATTATCTGATTAGTGAAGAGAGGATGTGAACTTAGCAACTGAAAATATTACTGCTTTGAAAATGATGCTAATTTTCAGTAGAATGTCTCTTCTCAAAATTGAGGTGCGTGTACAAACCTTATGCTGCGGATTAAAATTTCAAGTGTTTTTAAGATTTTGATTAAAATTAGTTTAATTAAAAAAAATGTTAATTGCCTTACTGTTTACACCGCTTGCCGTCTGATTCCACCACTGGGATCAATCCCAGCACCTGCTGGAGTTTCACAAGCTGCCAGTTCAAACAGCCACATGTCAGTAAATAAAAGGAAAATAAAGTTTTTTTTGTATTTGTGAAATACTGCACCAATGCATGTAGTGTAAAATAGCCCAGTATGGTCCCAGCTGAATAGTAAGAGGGTGATTTACTCCCAAGGTTCTGATTCCATTTTTGCTGTTTATGATAGCATATCAAGCGAGCTTTTTGATTGAATTACCACCTTGTATTCAGGCTGGGACCATGCATTATTACATATGTAAGTATAAATGTTGATGCAAATGAGTTTTCCTAATGAAAGGAGAGACAGTTTATTTTCCCTTGCATAATGGGTGGTTCTGAGGACCAGATTTATTTTCTCAAAGTAAGTACACGCTTATTTTTCAATTTGTCATCCATTCTTAGCATGAGCACCCCAATAATTCAGATCTGCAAATCTTTTAGCTTTCACAGTTTAATACATTTTTTTTTCATTTTTAAACTGAAATCAATTTCAGTGTGATTTATCATCAGAGAATTACCTTATGTAAAATGCTTAAGTGAATGAAGTAATAACTTTAGGCCTATTGGTTTGAGAGAGCAATTTTCAGTTTTTCAGTTCTAAATAAACGGTGAGATCCCAGGTCACATTTTCATTTTATTCATTACACTGTGTGCTTTAGTTATTACTGAGTTTTGGGAAAGTCTAGAAGCTTCCAAGTGAGCTGAATTACTTTTAAATATTGCTGCATTTCATTTTCTACAATTTGAGCTCCTTTACTTGGTGCTTCTTGGGATTCTATTATTCTCTTACTTAAACTAGCTGGCCAAGTCTGCAGTTTCTTTCACTCTTCATAAATTAGGATACTAATATTGAGCCCTAGGCTCTCTCTTTGCATATGAAATTAACTGCAGCTTCCTTGCTTCCTCAACTGAGGATTTGCTTAGTAAGTACTTGGCCAATTATTGCAATGGGAGAACCAGGTTGAAGGGAGACCTGCTTGGGAACATTTTTCTTCTACCTTGGAGGAAGTGAAGGCTCTGGGTAAGCAGATCCCCTTGACAGAGTTTGCCCACTAAGCCTTCTGTGAGAACTGTGAGTTTGAGGATGAATTGGGCAGGGGTCCTCCAAGAGCGTGGTGTGAGTTTAAAGGTAATGGCAGCTTTCTTTCCACATACTGGATATTTCCTAATGATCATAATAATGGCAATAGTAATTCTGCTTATTTATGTATTTTATGTATATAAAGTATTATACATATAAATATAATTTTAATATTTTAATAATTTCAATATTTGTTATATGTACAATAGAAAATAAATATGTATATTATACCAATATGTAATATATAGAATAGAAATTATAATAATAACACTCAGGCAGGGTGCAGTGGCTCATGCCTCTAATTCCAGCACTTTGGGAGGCCTAGCCAGGTGGATCACCTGAGGTCAGGAGTTCAAGACCAGCCAGGCCAACATGGCAAAACCCTGTCTCTATCAAAAATACAAAAAATTAGCTAGGCATTGAAGGTGGCTGTAGTTCCAACTACTCAGGAAGCTGAGGCAGGAGAATTGCTTGAACCCAGGTGGCAGAGTTTGCAGTGAGCCAAGATTGGACCACTGCACTCCTGCCTGGGCAACAAAGCAAGACTCCATCTCAAAAAATAATAATATTAATAATAATATTCAGACATTTATTGAGCATGTACTATGTCCAGGCACTATGCTAAACATCTCACTAGTTATCACCTCATATTGCATGTATCTATAGATATCTATCATGTAATATGTATAATATATCTATATCTATATAATTATATAATTAATTAGGTGAACATTATCTCAGTCAATCTCCACTATACCTTCTAAGATAAGAACCACTGTAATTTCCATTGTGTAGATAAAGAAGCAGAGGTTCACAGAAGTTAAGTAATTTGTCCAGGGCCAGCCACCTAGTAAGTGGAGGAGCCAAGATCCTAAACCAGAGTCTGGCCTTAAAGCATTCTTTACCTTGTAAGCATTCCATTTGAGCAAGATTTCTACTTACAGGGGAATGCTTCTTTACACAGTATTTGTTAAAATGCCAACAATCTTCTGTCTGCAGGAGAAACTGTGTGCTTTAGAGTCTGGACCTTAAAAGACAAATAGATGCGGTTGAATTCTGTACTGTCTGTTTTCATGCTGCTGATAAAGACATACCCAAGACTGGGCAATTTACACAAAAAGAGGTTTGATGGACTCACAGATCCTCATGGCTTGGGGAGGCCTCACAATCGTGGTGGAAGATGAAAGGCACTTCTTACATGGCGGCGGCAAGAGAGAATAAGAGATAAGCAAAAGCGGAAACCCCTTATAAAACCATCAGATCTTGTAAGACTTACTCACTACCACGGGAACAGTATGGGGAAATCACCACCATGATTGAATTGTCTCCCACCAGGTCCCTCCCACAACCCGTGGGAATTATGGGAGTACAAATTAAAGTGAGATTTGGGTGAGAACACAGAGCCAAACCATATCAACTTCCAACTCAAGGGTTGTCACTTAACAAGTTAAGTGCCCCCCAACCTCCGTGTGTTTTATAACCTCTTTCTACCTCAGTTTCCCCATCTGCGATATGGAGATGATAATAATGATATTGTTATTGCAAAGAATTCATGAACCCATGCAGTGCCCAGTAGGTCAGAACCTATTCAGCTATCCTGAAACTAAAATCTTACACCAGGTGGACTCAGGTGAGAGCCACCTCTGGGAGCTGTTTTAAAGGGGCTTATAATTTGCATTTCTAATTTCCCTTTAACTACTTCCCTGGCCAGTCCTCTGAGGACTTGCTCAGTGATTGATGTGATACCACTTAGAAATTTCTTTGAGTTCCCCAGAAGAAAGGTTTTCTGTACAATCCAGCTGGTGGTGTTACTGTTTAGAGAAATCTGAAAACCTAACTGTGCCGCTGATACGCTCACAGGGAGTTGAAAGGGGGATTATCTTTTAAGACTTGAGAATGTTGATGTTTGCAAATATTTTCTTGCTGCCTCTCCTAATACTGCAAATTGACTGCAGAGATAATGGGCAAAGGATGACATCATACAAAACAGTAGCCTTTTAAGTGCAAAGGCTGGAGGAGCCACTTAGAGTAATTAGGAAATCCTTAAACAAGTGTTTGCAAAGTACTGACTAATCTTTAATGGTTGCTTTTTTTTTTTTCCTCCTGGCATCTAACGCTAAAAATCTGACCTTGAATAATTATCTACCCACTGGCTTTCAGCACCAGGCACCGAAAAGCTCCCCCAGGCTGTCTAATTGTGTGTGGACAGTACCATCAAATGTGAGCGCCCTTAGCAAGTGAGTGGCTGTTTGCAGGAAGTGCTCTCACGTGAATTGTGCAAAGTGGAGCTGCACAGGGCCCTGGTAAAGGCTTCAGGATAAAGTGGCGACTTTCTTTCCTTTGGCTCCTATTTTCAAAATGGCTAACTGGTTTTTTTGGAAAGCTTGGTGAAATACCTCCTGTTTAAACTGGCCTGGGTTCCACTAGTCACCATGGCCACTCAGAGAAAAGTTGGCTTTCTCATGAGTACCCTTCTGACTATTTAGGAGAGTGGGTATAATGGTTGAAAATCCTGTCTTTTGGAGCACAGGGCTGTGGTAAGACGGGGAAGTAGCAGGGGAGATGGGCCTGGGGCTGACGTTGTCTTTTTAAATCTAGTTCAGTGTATGGTGTTACCTGCAAAACACTTTTCTTGCCTAAAGAACATGGATAGATAAATAGGTTAGGTAGGTAGATAGATAAATAGATAGATAGACAGACAGATAATAGATGGGCAATAGGTAGATGGATGATAGAGGATGAATAGATAATAGATTAATGAAAGATTAATAGATAATAGATACATAATACGTGGATGATGGATGTATGGATAGATAGTAAATGGATAGGTAATAACAATAGTTGGATAATAGATAGATCAATAATAGATAAATAGATAGACAGACAGAAAGGAATTCCTTTTCTGTTTACCAAAACCATGTATTTCTCCTTGCAAAAAATTTAGAGAGTATAAAACTTCAAAAAAAAAAAGTGGGGGGGGCTGGGCACAGTGATTCACACCTGTAATCCCAGCATTTTGGGAAGCCAAGATGAGAGGAATACTTGAAACCAGGAGTTTGAAACCAGCATGGGCAACACAGTGAAACCTCTTCTTTACTAAACATTTAAAAATTAGCCAGGTGTGGCTCATGCCTATAGTCCCAGCTACTCAGGAGGCTGAGGTGGGAAGATGACTTGAGCCCAGGAGGTTGAAGCTCCAGTGAGCTGTTATTGTGCCATGGCACTCCAGCCTGGGCAACATAGTGAAACCCTGTCTCAAAAAAACAAAAAAAAAAAAAAAACAAAGGAAGGAAAAAGGGAAGGAAGGAAGGAAGGAAAAGGGAAGGAAGGGAGGGAGGGAGGGGAAGAAGAGGAGGAAGAAAAAGAAGGAAGAGAAGGAGAAGGAGGAAGAGGAGGAGGAAAAAGGGGAAGAGGAAGAGAGAAAAGGAGAAGGAGATGAGGAGGAAGAAGGAGGAGGAGGAGAAGGAGGAGGAGGAGAATAATCATCAACAATGGCAGCAGTGGTGTAGGCGTGGGGGGATATTCATGATCCTGTCTCTCAGTGAAAGAAGACTCGGATCTTATTTCCATGTGTTTTTCAATAACTGAGATGATAATAGATTAATAATTTTGTATCCAGCAATTTTCATGCCATTATCTCAAAGACATTTCCCCAAGCTTTGTTTAATGGCTTCATAATACATGACCACAGAGCTCTACCATCATATACATAAGCATTCCCCTAACAATGGACAAGCAGGTCATTTCCAGTGTTTTGTTATTCTAAACGATGCTGGATTGGACATCTTCCCACTAACCTCTCCACTTCTTTTCTGAGTCCAGGAGCTACAGAGTAAACCAGCAGGTACAGGAAATGTCCTGAGTCACTCATTGAGCTGCTAATCCTATATTATTTTAACTTCCAAAATGGAGCTTTTCAGATACTTTATGGGAAAAGAAAAATAAAAACCACATGTTTTCTTGTGTCTATATAACATTTTCTTTGAAGGTCACCTGGTTTGAGAAAAATAGATTAAATCAATGAGCAAAAGCAGAGAGTGATATTCTGGAAAGCTAATCTACCAGATTTCCCATACCTTGTTTTACAATGATTGGTGTTTGCTGCAAATCTTTGGCAGGGAGCCGGGGTGGCATTTACACCATATACAAACAGGTCTCTTCCTTAAGAATTAAAATAAGGGTGAGCCTTCCTATCACAGTCTCTTTGCGCTCTGTGCAGACAACGGGAACTTTAGTGCCACCATGTAGATCCATGTTGTCTTCAGGAGTGTATCAGGATGCAGCATTGGGAGAAACAAAGGGCAAATCTTTGGCAGTTTGCGGAATACTTGATGACCATTGGGCTGTGTGCACAGATGGAGGAACTCAGTTCACACTGAAGGCTGAGGATCTAGTGCCATGGCCCCATTGCAGGTTTTCTTTCTACTCCTGTACATTCCAAGCCTCATTCTATTCTGCAAAGGAGTCCTTTCCTCTCTGTGACACATGGAGTGCTTTGGAAAGCTAGCAGAGGAAGCAATGACCTGAGGCATAACGCATTATCTGAGCATGCCTACAGAGCATCCCATTTGGGGACCCTCTTGTATCACTTGCTCTCTGGTCTTCTCTTCCCACCACTCTCCTCTGCTCTTTTCCTCCTCGCCTTTCTCTGCTGACTATTAGGCCTGATTGCTTCATGGCCGGAAGCACTTGCAACTCTGCAGATGTTACTCCCTGGATTAGGGACTCAGAAACTCAATCTCCGGTTTAGCCCAGGACAGGGGTCCCTAATCCCTGGGGGCAAGTTTTAATCCTTAAAGAGCAATCATCGAATTTAATGGAGTTTAAGAGAAAGAAGAGCCACCATTATAGCTGTGATTTCAAATGTAGAAACTATTTAAATTCCAAAGGAAATCAGATACAATCAGGCAACAAGTTTCCAAATAGTTCAGGGCTCTGGGATTTTCGTTTGTCTGCTGTGTTATTTTTTGAAATTGTGCTCAAATTTAAAAAGATAGTCTCTTGGTACTATGTCTTATGGGTGTATTTATTTTTTAAACTGCTAGAAAAATGACCTGTGAAGATTAAGTTTACTTATTCCTCCCTTCATCAGCTATTTATTGAGCAACTAGTATGTGCAACTATTACTGTGCTGGGCAGTGGAGGGCACAAGAAAACAAAATGCACCTGATCTGTGCCTTTGAGGAAGTATTAAATCTAGTGGAAGGCAGATATTCAGCAGATAATCACATGTGTATACATTATTATAAGTCACAGTACTTGTTATGAAGGGAAACTGAAGGATGTGCCTAGAGATTTGATTTAAATTTGAGATGGAATAGAGTGGTACAAAGAGGTGTGGGCACAGGAGTTTTTCTTGAGATGATGTTCCAGCTGGTGTCTGAAGAAAACGTATAGAACTTCCTCAAGCAAAGAGCAAGAGAAAGTTTTCCAGGCAAACAATAGCAAATGAAAGGACTGTTGGAAGGGAAGACATTGGGTGGCTGGGGGAACTGAAAGCTTGTTCATCCCAGGTGGTAGAAATGTCATTAAAGAGATAGGCAGAGGCCAAATTAGCAAGATTTTGCCAGGTCATGGAAGCATTGAAGCATTATTCTGAGGGCAAAGGGAAAACAGTGAATTTTAAAATTTCCTTTTTTTTTTTTTTTTTTATATGAGAGTTTAACTCTTGTTACCTAGGCTGGAGTGCAATGGCGCGATCTCGGCTCACCACAACCTCCGCCTCCTGGGTTCAAGCAATTCTCCTGCCTCAGCCACCCAAGTAGCTGGTACTACAGACGCATGCCACCATGCCCAGCTAATTTTTGTATTTTTAGTAGAGGCGGTGTTTCACCTTGTTGACCAGTATGGTCTCAATCTCTTGACCTTGTGATCCACCCGCCTCAGCCTCCCAAAGTGCTGGGATTATAGGCGTGAGCCACTGCACCCAGCCTAAAATTTCCTTTTTTAAAGCAAGAAAGTGACTTGACTGAAATTGTATTTCAAGAGCCTTGGGACTACACCAAGAAGAAAGGAGCAGAGCAGGAAGGAGACCAGCTTTGCTGGAGTCTGCATGAAAGATGGTGGTGCCTCAGCCCAAGGTGTTAGTGGTGTCTAGTGCAAGAACAAATATGGAATATATTTTGCAGAGAAGGGGTAGGAACTAATGAGAGAAGGTGGATATCAACGACTAATTATTGATTTCTGGCTTCAAGCAGCCATTTACATAGAATGGAAACACTGAAGACCAGAGCACTCATAGATGGAAAGTAAATATAAATGAATGAAGCATTAAAATAACTATTTCTATATCTATTTAAGCCCTCTGGGCCTAATGCAATGGCCCATGCCTATAATCCTAGCACTGTGGGAGGCCAAATCAGGAGAATTGCATGAGTCCAGGAATTCGAGACCACTCTGGGCAACGTAGCAAGACCGTATCTCTACAAAAAATTTAAAAAATTAGCCAAGTGTGGTGGCATGCACTTGTAGTTCCAGCTACTCAGGAGACTGAGGTGGGAGGATCACTTGGACCTGGGAGTTCAAGGCTTCAGTGAGCTGTGATTGTGCCACTGCACTCCAGTCTGAGCGACAGAGTGAGACCCTATCTCAAAAAATAAAAATAATAATAATAAGACCTCTGACTTTCTAGGTATTCTGGAAGCATAAGTCAGGACTCCATTTAGATGGTCAGTTCTTGTCCTTGGGAATTTGTAATGCTGTGAAACACAGGTATTACTGCAAACATCATTCGTGGTAATATTAATAGTTAGAGCCTATTCTTTAACACATCTCTAGGCATAGGGGAGCTAAGTGTATTCACCACCCAAGTTTCTAGACCATTTAATGACTTTCGATAATCAATATAAATGTTCAGCCGTTTACCATCCCCAAATGGAGATACGTATCTGTTTTTCATCCCAAGTAGAGTCCCTTAATCCAGATTGTTCTCCTGGTAACCAGGAGTTAACACAATTCTTAAGAGATATTTTAACAAGGTTTCTTATGTATCATTTCAGTAAGTTCTTTAAAACAAACAGTGTATATTTTCTTTTTTTTTCAGGAAATAAATGATGGCATTCATGCTATTATAAATCATGATGGATTTCCATATTCTCCACCATAAAGAATCTTTTTTTCTCTTAGAAAAGAAAATTAAGGTTGCTGTACCATGGGATCACTTTCATTATCTTTAGCATACAAATGATCTTTTAAAAAGATTTTTTTCCCTCTATGTACGTACAGTATCAATGATATAATTTACATCGTATCCTTCATATTAACACTCTGATCCATCATCGCTAACAATGCAGGGTCTTTGTGTGAGGGGCTGTCGGACAAATGTTTTAGCTTGTGAGGAGAAAATTGTTAGCATTTGAATAGAGAATGGTACAGGAAGGATTAATAGCCTACTTTGATGGATTAGAATGTAGGGAAATTGCTCAATATTAATATGAAAATGTTTGTGAATTGGTTGCACAGTGCTGTCAATGGGAAATGATTATGTCTCCAAGCCCTTATCAGTTGAGACTTGACTTTTAGCAAAGACTTACACACAAAAGACTGAGAAGGGGTGTGGAAGATGGCTGGCTCCTGGAGCGGGGACGAAAACCCACCATTCAACCGTTGGAGGCCTTGTGTCACTTTGGGTGCCCTTTCTGTAATATTGTACATCTTTATATTAACATATCTGAAAATGGATTTATAATAAAAGAGAAAGGACAACGTGGTCCATAAATTCTTGTTTCTATAATTTAACTTTCTATCTTTTAAAGTCTAATCAGAAACTAACAGGTTATTGTTACATACCCAACTGAGCTCCCTTTAACTGATCCTTTTCCGGGGGTGAGGTCCACGCACAATGGCTTCCAAGATGGTAATTTGCAAGGATGGTCCACAGTTTATGAACCATGCCATGAAAATGGTTGTTTATTACTGATGTCCATAAGCTCTGTTAAAGCAAGCCTAATTTTAGAATGATGCCGGAAAGATTCTTTGAATATTAAAAAGCAACACTTGCAAAACTTCACTCTTGCGCTTTCAACATATCTTAAGCATTCATTTACCTAATTAATGTCAGAATCTGGGCTTACATTTTTTTTAGGCCCCATTTTTTATTCTATTAAAAACTCAAACACTGAAGTCTTGTTCTGACTATATACATTGATATATTCTATATAAAGAGAAAACTGAATATTTAATTTACCTCCTAAAAAACAGACTTGCTCAATACAATAAAACACACACAAAAAGTGCAATAAAGCAGTTTCTCAGTGCATTTCCTTCAGTAGAAATGACAGCCTACTAAGGATGACTTCAGGAGCTTCCAAACTATGCACATTTACATGTGTGTACATGTGTGTATATATACAAACACATGTACAAATACACGTATCAATATATGTATGCACACATACATTGACATTGTTTGGATGTTTGTCCTCTCCAAATCTCATGGTGAAATATGATCCCTGATGCTGGAGGTGGAGTCTAGGGGGAGGTATTTGGGTCATGGGGTTGGATCCTTCGTGAATGGCTGGGTGCCCTCCCTCAGTAATGAGTGAGTTTGGGCTCTACTAGTTCAAGGGAGACCTGTTGTTTAAGACAGCCTGGCATCTCTCTTGCTTCCTCTCTTGCCATGTGACATGCCTGCTCTTCACTTGCCTTCCACCATGAGTAAAAGCTTCCTGAGTCCAGAAGCTGGGCAGACACCGCTGGCATTCTTGTACAGCCTGCAGAACTGTAGTATCTCTTTAAGACCTCTGGGCCCAGTGCAATGTCTCATACCTGTAATCCTAGCACTGTGGGAGGCTGAGGCAGGAGAATTACTTGAGTCCAGAAGTTTGAGACCAGCCTGGGCAACGTAGTGAGACCCTATCTCTCCAAATAAACCTCTTTTCTTTATAAATTACTGAGTCTCAGGTTTCTTTATAGCAACACAAAATGGGCTAATATGTGTATATATATATATATACACACTTCTCAATGAAAGTTCAAATTCATGACAGAATCATAACTAATAAAACTCTGAGTTTCTTCAAAAATCTTAGACAATAGCGGCTTTCTCTGCACTTTTGTTAGGGGACTCAGCGGCATGGGGCTGCCTCCTCTTCACAGTACAGCAATGCTACGTTAGTCCTCACTGACTATCATCGGAACAGAAATGACAGACTGGGCAGCGGGAAACGCTGCTCCTAATATCAGGCCACTGTCTCTTCCAAGAACAAAGGAATCTTCAATAGGGTCCTTAGAATATATTTTTCCTATGCAAGTTTCACATTTAGCAGTATGCTTTAGCAGGCTTTCTGCACCTCGGAATTACTGGCATTTGGAATGGAACAGTTCCGTTTTGTGGGGAACCGTCCCCCGCATTGCAGGCGGCTTAGCAGTGTCGCTGGCCTCGGCCCACTATGTGACCATACAACTCCCTTCCAGTTGTGAGAACCAGAAATGGCTCCAGACGTTGCCAAATGTCCCCCGGGGGACAAAATACCAGCTCCTCTCAGAGTTGAAAACAACTGGGCTAAAGAAATTAAAGGTAATCATCATGAGTTATGTAGGAGGATTATTGTTGGAGTGAAAAATGTAAATATAATGTTAATTACATTCTCCATAAAATAAAAAGTGAGATTTTGTGATGTTTGTTTACATGTTTTTTAAAGGTAAGACTACTAGTTACCATCTATTGAATAACCATTTACCCAGCATCAAATGCTTTAATATCATTATATAGTCATTGGACAAAAACGATCAATTAGGTAAAATGCTTCCCATTAAATGGATGAGGAAACTGAGGCTTAGATATGTTAAGTCATTTGCCGGAGCCAATCTGCTAATATGATACAAATGGGATCCGAGTTTGGTGGCTCTAATAGCAATGCTCTTAACCTTCACTGTACTTAGCTGTGACACTTTCCCCACAAATACCTGCATTGTGCCCCTGCTGGCCTCCTGCATTTGATGAATCTCAGCCTTCCCATAACCCCTAAAAAAGAGCTCTGAGCCTCTGCCGTTTTCTTGGCTTACCATGACACCTTGCACCTTTCCTGCTACATTAAGCTGACATTCCTGCCTCCACTGGTCTAGCTGCTTCGATGCCAGTACTCATCTAGAAGCCTATGGGATCCCCAAAATGCTTCCCCTTTCCCCCATGGTCTCTATACAAGAGATGCTCTAAAAAGGTGACATCGCTTTACCCTGGCCTGGTTGCCAGTAATTTTAGTCTAGTGCTTCAGGTCACAAATCCCGCCCCTTTGCACAGCCAAGTGCTGAGTCTTGGCAATGTAAATGCATGCCTGCATACACAGGCAATTTTGCATCCATTTTCAGGGGGTTCATAGAACTCCCAATATCTTTCTCCCAGACGCCAAATTGAGAACCTATTTCCAGACTAAGAAGTGAGCTCTATCAGGATTTTGGCTTAACTTAAAGTAGCACCTACTCCATTGAAAAAAGAAAAAAAAAGGAAAAAAGAAAACCTATAGTGGGATCTAATTCATGAAAATGAGCAGTCACGGTAACCAGCAAGCAGACGCCGGGAGTGCAAGTGACAGCTTCCCAGGGCCCAGCAATCTGCATTTGTGAAAGCTGACGGTCCACAAGGCTGGCCTGTGGCAGATGTGTCCCCTGTGTGACCCTGGGATTGGCAGCTTCATTATTGCTGTTGTCAGTTTGTGGAGTGCTGACCCGCACGCCAGCCAGGCCTTTCCCAGGTAGAGATGTTCATAGTAACCTATTAATTCTCAGGCAAAGACGGAGTCAAGACAGACTGCTGGTTTGTCTCAATCCCACAGCTACTCTCTCTCCCTTAATTCCTCCTTGTTTGTGGTTGAAGACTGCTCACCACTGTCTTGTCTGGGTGTTATCTTGGCCCAGATTCTCCCTCTTTTACTTTTGAATTAAAACCTTCCTTCAAAGTTATACATATGCCTAGTTCTAAAAGAATTCAATGAGGTTTCCACCTGTCTCTGTTTGCCATCTACCCAACCCAATCCTGCTCTACATTTTTTTAGACAAAGTCTCACTCTGTTCCCCAGTCTGGAGAGCAGTGGCATGATCTCAGCTTACTGCAACCTACGTTTGCCAGGTTCAAGCAATTCTCCTGCCTCAACCTCCCAAATAGCTGGGATTATAGGCATACAACACCATGACTGGTTAATCTTTGTATTTTTAATAGAGATGGGGTTTCACTATGTTGGCCAGGCTGGTCTCAAGCTCTTGACCTCAGGTGATCCACCCACCTCATCCTCCCAAAGTGCTGGGATTACAGGAGTGAGCCACCACACCTGGCCCCTGCTCTCTAGAAATGACTCATTTCTTTCTGATATCCCTTTGGGCACTTATTTTTTTGTTTCTAAACACAAGGTTTGTATAGTATTTCCTAGATTTTTCAACCTAGCTACTTCTGGATTTGTCTGTTTACTTCTACTGTAGAATATGAGGCCCTGGCTTTTAAAGAATTTTCCCCACTACTGCCTCTAACACACACGTGCCTTGCAGCACTCGGGCCCCCTTCTTGCCATCTTCCTCCCAATAGTGTTATGTCACAATTTGTATTGAGTTCAATATTCAGGGTTTAAATCATGTAAATATTACCCGTGGTTGAGCCATTGATTACAGCATGATTACATTTTCTTCTTGCACAACATTTGGTTTTCCCTGGAGTTGCTAATAGCCTTGTTTTCTATGTATTGCTCAGTAGTTCACCTGAAGGCTCCCTATCAAAACTGTGACTCTCCTCTCAGCATTTTTAAGCACGTCTGTTATTTGATCCATTTTGGATTCTTCTAGAAGTTATCCTCTGGACCCCTCATTATCCTGCTCAATCCAGACCGGCTGTCATCTAGACTGGCTTCCTGAGAGTCACTTAGACTCTGTATTAGCTTGGTTCTCTGTTTCCTGGAGCTATGTCTTTCTCTAACTTTTGGTGGATATCACCTACTGATTTCTGGCTGTAGATTCATGGAATGCCTGGTTTTTGTTTTTGGTTTTGGTTTTTTTTTTTTTTTTGATACTTTTGCCTTTTCTCTAACCTTATCCGCAAATGTCAAGGCTGCAATTGATCCCTCTTCAAAACACCATAAAAATCCCTTGTAGTTTCCCCCACTTATTACTCCATAGGCACTACCATATTTTGGAGTCCTTAACGTTTTCAGGCTCTGAGAAGCACTGAGTACACCCCTGCAATCTGCTTCTCACCAACCTCTCAGATTTAATAGCAACCCACGTTGTACAGCCATTTGCCGTTTGGCCAGTACTGCCAGAGTCCTGTCTTATTGTGGGAGGCACACAGACACAGTGAATCCTTTGTTCAAGGAAATTGAGGCT
The DNA here is from genome assembly GCA_963573385.1 of Cacajao melanocephalus. Classification (NCBI taxonomy): domain Eukaryota; kingdom Metazoa; phylum Chordata; class Mammalia; order Primates; family Pitheciidae; genus Cacajao; species Cacajao melanocephalus. The sequence continues at coordinate 17,452 of CAUYLG010067412.1, forward strand.
AACTCAGGACACAGGGTTCTGACTTCTGGTGAGTGCCAAAGAGTTCACGAGACCAACAAAACATGTGGCTATGGAACCAGAAAAACAGAAATGCCATAAAAATTTCAGTTTTGATGAGCTGAGCCAGAATTTTGGATTAGAAATTATTCCAGTGAACTACTTTTATGTCAGCATACATGTAAGTTTTGTGTTTTATGGTTTTATAATTTTGTGAACTCTGTGTGGTAGGTCAAAAGAACATCATAATATTTCCATAGCTTGGAATTGCTATAGGTCTTAATCTGGTTTACTCCTCCCTCTCCCACCCCACCTTGATTAAATGAAGTAATCCTTCCTTCCTTCCTTCCCTCCTTAGTTTCTTTCTTTTTCTTTCTTTCTTTCTTTCTTTCTTTCTTTCTTTCTTTCTTTCTTTCTTTCTTTCTTTCTTTCTTTTTCTCTCTCTCTTTCTTTCTTTCTCTCTTTCTCTTTCTCTCTTTCTTTTCTGACACAGAGTCTGGCTCTATCACCTAGGCTGGAATGTAGTGATGCTAGCTTGGCTCACCACAATCGCTGCCTCCAGGGGTCAAGCAATTCTCTTACCTCAGCCTCTCGAGTAGCTAGGAATAGAGGTGTGTGTCATGCCCAACTAATCTTTTGTATTTTTAGTAGAGATGGGGTTTTGCTGTGTTGGACAGGCTGGTCTCAGACTCCTGACCTCAAGTGATCCTCCCATCTTGGCCTCCCAAAGTGCTGGGATTCCAGGTATAAGCCACCACACCCAGCCAAAATGAAGTTAATTTCTATAACTGTGGTTATTTTTGGTTCACTCAAGGAGACTAACTTTTAGACATTGGCCAAAAATTCCTGCAAGTATATTCTACTGACTGAATAGTTTCTCAGTTGGAAAGGAAGGACAGAATTCTATATCCAAATCACCAGGCGAGACTTTTCAAACTATACCCTCTTTCTGATACTTTCATTTGATCCTTAATCCACCTCTTTCCACTATGTTTGGGAGCCAGTGTTACTGATGATGGTAGGTGGGGAAAGAAAATTAAAACAGTAGAATTTCACTGACCTGTATCAGAGTTTGTGAACTAATTTTTGTTTCCATGCAGAAGAATAGGAAGTACAAAAGCCCTGTGGCCCCCATACCCTCAATGTTCTGCTTTCTCAGGTAAAAGCTAGCTAAGTTTTACAAGTAATCCCTGATGAAATATTTCAGACTCATGTTGTTCAAACATAGCTTGAAAACGTGTTCTGGAGAGGACATCTTAATCCAAAGAGAGAAGAGAAGTGATAGGATTTCTGATCGTGGCAGGCAGGGGACTTCTGTATTTTTCAACCATAGAAAGCAGTTTGCTGTAAAAGCAACAAAGTCGAGAAGAAACAGGGAAGGAATTGACATCAGAAGATGCAGTTGGGAACCCCTGCTCTGTACTATCATGGCTGTGAGATTGGAGTCACTCAGCATTGCTGAATCTGTCTTCTAACTGTAAATTGAGCTAATGTAAATTATACTGTCACCTGTAACTCAAATAAAGCATGTATAAGAAAGTTATTTGTAATGAGATACAGTATGTAAAAGACCTTTACATACTGTAAAGCATTAAATACATGTTAGGTTTTAGCAAGTTAATTTCATTTCTAAACATTTTAATGCCAGCATGTAGTACTCTCACCTAATGCATCCCTCACAGAGATGCTTTTCTGTAACTCATTTTTCTGTACCTGTCAAAGAAAAAAAGACTTTCTTTCATTAAACACAGCCTGCATAAAATTAAATGTGTCTAAGCAGATGTATCCATCGGAGCTTTCGGTTGCAAACATAGAAGTGGACTCTCTTATCTTAAGTAGAGAGGGGAATTTATTTAAGGTTTATGAGAGTGGATAGAATTGATACTAAGCATGGTTACTAATTCATAGGACCCGGTGATGTCCAGTTGGAAGGGAGCTGGAGCAGGTTCCTGGTGGCCCCTGCTATTCTGGGAGTTATGTTTTAGGTTTCTGGATGATGGGGAAAGCTGAACAGGTTCTAAGGGAGGGTCTTCAGCCAGGGGAGTGGTGGATGCAATTGAGAACTAAGGGACAGTGGCTATTTGCTGATGGGAACAGAAGTACTTCAACATTTTAGTCATTGGCATTGGCTCACTAGGCAGACCCACTGAACAGCAGCACTGGCTCGGGGAGAGAACAGAGTCCCCGGCTGGAGAAACATTCAGAAACCCAGGCAGAGGGGATGACACCTCCACCATCTTTCATGGCACCTTCAGTGGAGGACATTGTTGCAGAGTTCAAACATCACTACTGTGAATAACTTTCCCACTGTGTCCCCATCTTTGTGGTGTCCATTTGGGATGCAAAGTCCCAGGTGGGACCATCGGGCTGGCCAAGGCTCAGCCTCCACCCTGCCTTCCATGGATTGAGGAGAGGATGATATGAGGCCAGCTCCACTTCCAACTGTGACAGAGCCAATGGGGACTTCTTCCAACAAGAAAAAGACTTTGGAGACTGGGTACCCAGTATGCACTAGACTGAGGGTTTAATGTTGAGACAAAGATGCTTTCTGTAAGATTCTCTTGGAATCTGTTTCTCTTCCTCTCCTTCATCTAGAAAGTAACTCTGTAAAGAAATCGTCATTGTCATCGTCATCTTCACACAAAAAAATATTTAAAAACCACAAGGTGATCTACAATGTGTTGCGTAGCTAAAGGTCACCTTGGATTTTCATCTTGACTGCCACGCTTTTCTTCTCATTAAAATATTTGACAAGAATTCTTTGCATGAATGAACAGCTCCAAGCACCCTAGGCCCAGAGTGTTCTCACAAAAGATGTTACGGTGTCATAGTAAATAATTGTGTTGCCAGTTGAAAATCAATATGTGTTTTATAAGCACATTAACACAGAAATCTGGTGTTTTTACAGTGATAATGCTTCCCAGAAGATATTGCATGATTTCTTGATAAAATAACATATGTTTCCTTCCCTTATGTTGGTTATGAGTGGCCATAAGAGTAGGGTTTACATTTTTATTTCTTTCTGTATTTCTACTGCACCTGACATTGGCCTTTGATCATAGCTGCTAGTTGAAAATGCTTATCAAATTGGACAGTGAGGTTAGAGATGGGGTTTCGCTGTGTTGGCCAGGCTGGTCCCAAATACCTGACCTCAAGTGATCCTCCCACTTTGGCCTCCCAAAGTGGACTCCCAACCTCAAGTGGCCTCCCAAACTTTAGGTTGCAAGTATATGAATATGTTCTAAGTCTAAAAAGTTGTTTACAGGAGGAGGTCAAGTATAGTGGTGAGTGTTACAGGTAGGGCGACTAACTGTCCTGATTTACCTGGGACTGTCTGGACACAGGACTTCCAGGGACAAAACCCAGAAAGTCACAGGCTAGGGCACCAGAGAGTCTAGATTTGAATCCTGGTACCACAACTTATTAACTGCATGACTCAGTCTTCTATTTGTAAAGGGTGAATAATAACACATTTATTATTAGGCTTTGAAAATAAACATGTTCATATATATAAAAGACTCAGAACAGTCTTGGATTATAGCATGCACTTGGTGGATATCAACAAATAGTAAAATCTTATAGTAATGCTTGACTATAATGTCTCCTACTAGAGCCTAAAAGCTGTTTCTGTGAATCTTCTTAGCATTTGTAAATCTTTAAATAATACCGTATATTGCAAATTTTAAACAGCAGAGAATTTGTTCCCAAACAATGTTATTTTGAAATAGAACAAACGATCCTTTGCAAACATTGGCAAATAATGAGTCAAATTCGAAATCCCTTTGTATAATCACAACATATCATAATGTAACATGGACTAAGAAGATTTGTAGGTGTGGGGAAAAGCGTCTTAAGACGAATGATGTGATCCCACTTTTTAGTTTTCTACCGGAATGTCGGATTCTCCCGCTACACACACACACACACACATACACACGTGCTCACTTCCCAATACAGTGCTAGTTGTTTTGCACTGGGAACTTGAGATTTCCCAAAATTATCAAAAGGAAAAGAAAAAAAGAAGGGGTAGCAACAGGAAAAGCCTCTTCTACCCACATAAATACTGCTGAAACGTCACCATGGCTCTGATCTCTTGTTTTCCCCTCTCTGATGGAAATGTTCCTGATTCCCCACTTCGCGGACAAGCTGAAATCAGTGTGTAAATATTTTGCCATCACTAGGACCTGATTTCTTCATCTAAGTATTCAGACGTCTTTAGTCCACATGCAAAAGAACATAGAGGCCTTATCATCTTACATGGAAACCGGGGCATGTGCTGAAAAGCTAAACCATGGTGGAATCATTGTGGTCTGCAAAGCAAAGATTTGCTGGCTCTCTGAGCGAGTGTTCCCCTGAGCCAGTGCAGCCCACTTGCTGTTAGCCTAACCTTGCTTTTAATTGGGTTTCAGCTAAGTGAGCTTAGATCATTAGGATGAAAAGAAGAAATGGTCAATAATCTGGGTGTTTTGTCTGTGCTGTCAAGTATCTGGGTGTTGGGGAACGTCTGTATGGCTGAGTTCTGACTTTCTGTTATATAGGCTCACATCTTTTTTTCTTTCTCCTTAAACTATAAGATCTACTCGGAGCACGTTAAACTCTTGGAATTGTGAGAGTACTGCAGCACTTTCTTTTTTATCCTGCTTTTTAGAATAAAGAATCAAAGTTACGACACAAAGCAAGTAAATATAAAACTTCAATAAAAAGAGGTTCAAACACCAGGATATAACCTGGGGTCAGTAGGAATTACCTGTGTTCTTGCTTCTGAGTACAGAACAGATGCCCCTGGGGATAGATAAAGTGATTTGAAGTGGGGCATTAAATAATAGAGACTGCTGTAGTAATAACATGACTCCCTTTTTTAGCCTTGTCAATCCTTCTGCTTACATCTGAGAAAGTCTCATCTGGGTTCTGGCATGTCCTTAACACCCCTCCAACACTTGCAAACCTACCTCCTTAGCAAGTATTGGTGGCCCAAGGTTAGGAGATTTCCTTAGCCAACAGAATCTAGTTTGAATTTAATAATATTGCTTTATTTGCTTTTTATTTATTTATTTAGAGACAGAGTCTCACTCTGCTATTTAGGCTGGAGTGCAGTGGTGCAATCATAGCTCACTGCAGCCTCAACTTCCCAGGCTCAAGTGATCCTCCTGCCTCAGTTTCCCAAATAGCGAAGACCACAGGCGTGCACCACCACGCCTGGTTAATTTTTTAAAAAAACATTTTGTAAGGATTAGGTCTCACTTCGTTGTCCAGGCTGATCAGAAATTCCTGGGCTCAAACAATTCTCCCACCTTGGCTTCCGAAAGTGCTGACATTACAGGCATGAGCTACCATTTTTAATTTATTTATTTTAAAATTGTATTTATTTTATTGAGACAGAGTTTCGCTCTTGTCACCCAGGCTAGAGTGCAATGGTGCAGTCTCGGCTCACTGCAACCTCTGCCTCCCGGGTTCAGACAATTCTCCTGGCTCAGCCTCCTGAATAGCTGGCACTACAGGTATGCACCACCCTGCCCAGCTAATTTTGTATTTTTAGTAGAGATGGGGTTTTACCATGTTGGCCAGACTGACCATCTTGAACTCCTGACCTCAGGTGATCCACCCGCCTTGGCCTCCAAAGTTCTGGGATTATAGGCATGAGCCACCGTGGCTAGCTTTTTAAGTAATTTTAATGATTACCTACTTTTCCATTTACTGCAGTGTGCAAGTTTGTTATTGTTGTTGTTTTTAAATAAAAATGTATAGAGTCCAGCCCTATAGGGTCAAGTGAGTCCCTCCCTGCTGTTGTGGAGACGAGAAATTAGAAATTAGAAACACGACACAGAGATAGAGAAAAGAGAGTTTGGACCCAGAGGTCCACTGCTACTGAAAGCGCGGAGACCAGCAATGGCCCCGAGTGCCTGGACGCTCTGACTTTTATTGAGTACAATGCAGGGGAAAGGGCAGGTAGGATGAGGTAATGGTGGCCAGTGATAGGATCAGGTAAATCACGTGTCTTGGAGATAGGGGGCCCAAGACTTTGAAGAAGCCAGGCAAAGAGAAAACCTAAGGCATCAGCACTTTTTTCATACTTGCCAAGAAATAGCAAGGTCACTATGATTTATGTCACTATTACTAATTCTTATCTTCTAAGGAAAAGAGGAAGCAGGTGCAGAAGCAGAACTTGAAAGTAGCTATGGAACGTGATCGCTGAAGCACAGCACCACATAGAGACAATTAAGTCCCCGGATGTCTGTGGGCCTCCCTGACAGCTGTCAGGCCTACCACAGAGCTTGGAGAAGCGGTGTTTTCTTCTTGGCCATCTTGGAAGTCTCCTTCCCTAGCTGACTAAACAGTGGGCATTTTTACAGCGCTGACACTGTCGCACAGCCACAGCGTCTTCCAGCAGCCCTTATGTGGGCGTGACAGAGGACTTAGAGCATCTTGCCTTAGGGTCACCTCTTTTCCAATGCCACTTCAGTCCCATACTTCTTCTTGACCTGAGATTAATTAGTAAGATTAAAGATTATATTGTATATATTTGTGATTACATATGAATAGCTATGTGATTATATGTGATTATATAGAGGAATAACTATGTAACTATATCTCTAATTCTTTTCTAATCCTATGTTTATATGAGGACATGCTGAGGCTTCAGGCCCTTGCCTCAGCTCTTGCGGGGTTTCCTCCCAAGAAAAATGTGCCTATTTAAAAAAAGCAATTAAGTAATTGTAGCAGAGGTGAGTGTATGGATACAGCAGAAATCACAATGACAGGACATGAACAGCCCAATTTTAGGAACCACTCATCTATTTCTTCACTATAAAGGGGCAGTGTAATCTAACCATCCAACAAATCTTTATTGAGTGTCTACTGTAGGTGCTGAACCCTGTGGGTCAGGGGGCAAAGTCTTTGGCCTCAAGACTGGTAAAGGAGATAGATAAGCAGCAAATAAGTATATAAAATGATGTCAAAAGTAAAATGAAGAAAAATAAAGCAAGGGACTGGAGAGTGACATAAGTGATGGGTCCATTTTTGACAGAGTGGTCAGGGCAGGACCCTCTGAGAAGTTGCTGTCTGAGCAAAGGCCAGGATGAAGAGAAGTGTGAACTATTGTCTATCTGTAGGAAAAGCATTTCGAGAAGATGGAACAGCCAGTGCAAAGTCCTGAAGGAGGCAGGAGCATGCATGGTGTGGTTGAGGAATAGTAAGGAGGCCCGTGTGGGCTGCAGTGAAATTAATAGTGACAGGAGGCAGCCAGATGCCTAGGCAGATGGGGCCAGTCCCCGGTGAAATCCCACCTCCAAGCTGAAGACAGTCTAAAGCCTGAAAGCCAAGCTACAAGTTAAATCCTCAGACTGAATTGAGAACTGGTCTTCCTGTTTGGCATGCTTTCTTCTGATTGATCCCCACCCTTTACCTGTTTTACATATACCTTCCCTTTCCTAATTGGTTTTCTACACTGTTGTACCCACCTTTGACTGGTGTCTTTGCTTTAATCTTTTTTGCATACTCACAAACCAATCAGCCCACACTCTCCATCCTGTGCCTATAAAGACCCCAGACTCAGCTGGCAGAAGGGAAGATGGTCTGACTTTGGGGAAGATAACCTGCACTTCCCATTCCCTCTCCAGCTCCCCTCTCCACTGAGAGCTGTTTCCATCATTCAATAAAATTCTGTCTTCGCCATCCTTCAATCGTCCACATGACTTCATTCTTTTTGGATGTTGGACAAGAGCTCAGGACCCACTGAGTACAGGTAACCAGAAAAGACAGCCACCATGTCACCAGACAAGGTGCCAACTGAGCTGCTAACATGCTGTCATCATCGTTCTGTGGAAAGTGAAACTAAAAGAGCACTGTAACAAGAGCACTGAGGCTTTGGGGACCTGGGCACCCACACCTGGGCGCTGGTGCATTCCCCTCAAGGTGACATGTCTGGGCTGCCAGTGGACCCCGTATGGAACTTGTTCCTGTGTCAGCACCCAGAGCGGACAGCTGGATCCCACACTCTCGTTCACAGGCTCCTTCTTGCAAGGGGCTGAGTGTGGTGAGCTGAGTAGATGAAATGTCACTGCTGTGAGTTCAGTGAAGGGGCTGAGAGAAATCCTGCATCAAAATGAGCAGAAATCATGGTGCACATGGGATCAGAGAGCTGGGCAGGAGGCGGATTATACAGGGCTTTATTCATGGTAAAAGTTTTATTCATAGTGAGATGGGAGCCACTGGAAGGCTTTGAGCAGGGAAATATATCATTTGATCTATGTTCCTAAGGGGTCATTCTGGCCACTGTGGGACAGTGGACGTGGGGAGACCTGGGGAGGCTCCTGCAGGTATTTCAGGCTGTGGCTTGTATCCAGGTGGTGGTATTGAGATCCTTCAGCCCCAGGAAGCAGCAGGACCTTTACTGACAATTTCTAAAGGTTGAGTGAAACCGATATAAAACTGGAACTGGTTTGGAAGAACTTTTATTATTAGCAACAGACAAGATGATCATTTTTATTGTGTGAAAGGTCCTAGAATATGGCATTGTTTCTATGTAGGACCTTTCTATATCATCTCAAGAAAGATACAATGGAATCAGGGAAGGTTCATTTCAGAAGGCACAAGGATGAGGAGAGAGCAAAGACCAGTGCTGGATTCTTCAGTCTGGGAGAATATTGTCTAAAGAGACCATAATCTATCTAAAGAGTTTTTTTTAATACTTTAAGTTCTGGGACACATGTACAGAACATGCAGGTTCATGACATAGGTATACATGTGCCATGGTGCTTTACTGCACCCATCACCCCAGCATATACATTAGGTATGTCTCCTAATGTTATCCTTCATCTTGCCCCCCACCACCCAGCAGGCCCCAGTGTGTGATGTTCCCTTCCCTGTGTCCATGTGTTCTCATTGTTCAACTAGAATTTATGAGTGAGAACATGCAGTGTTTGGTTTTCTGTTCCTGTGTTAGTTTGCTGAGAATGATGGTTTCCAGCTTCATCCATATCCCTGCAAAGGACATGAACCCATTCTTTTTTTATGGCTGCATAGTATTCCAAGGTGTATATGTGCCACATTTTCTTTATCCAGTCTATCACTGATGGGCATTTGGGTTGGTTCCAAGTCTTTACTATTATGAATAGTGCTGCAATAAACATATGTGTGCATGTATATTTATATTAGAATGATTTACAATCCTTTGGGTGTATACCCAGTAATGGGATTGCTGGGTCAAACAGTATTTCTGGTTTTAGATCCTTGAGGAATCACCACATTGTCTTCCACAATGGTTGAACTAATTTACACTCCCACTGATAGTGTAAAAGTCTTCCTATTTCTCACATCCTCTCTAGCATCTGTTGTTTCCTGACTTTTTAATGCTCTCCTTTCTAACTGGTGAGATGGTATCTCATTGTAGTTTTGATTTGTACTTCTCTAATGACCAGTGATGATAAGCTTTTATTCATGTTTGTTGGCCACATAAATGTCTTTTGAGAAGTGTCTGTTCATCTACTTTGACCACTTTTTGATGGGGTCGTATGTTTTTTTCTTGTAAATTTGTTTAAGTTTCTTGTAGATTCTGAATATTAGCCCTTTGTCAGATTGATAGATTGCAAAAATTTTCTCTCATTCTGTAGGTGGCCTGTTCACTCTGATGATAGTTTCTTTTGCTGTGCAGAAGCTCTTTAGTTTAATTAGATCCCATTTATCAATTTTGGCTTTTATTGCAACTGCTTTTGGTGTTTTCGTCATGAAGTCTTTGTCCATGCCTATGTCCTAAATGATATTGCCTAAATTTTCTTCTAAGATTTTTATGGTTTTAGGTCTTACATTTAAGTCCTTAATCCATTTTTGTATAAGGTGTAAGGAAGGGGTCCAGTTTCAGTTTTCCGCATGTGGCTAGCCAGTTTTCTCAACATCATTTATTAAATAGGGAATCCTTTGCCCATCACTTGTTTTTGTCAGGGTTTGGTTGTGGATATGTGGTGTTATTTCTGAGGCCTCTGTTTTGTTCCATTGGTCTATATATCTGTTTTGGTACCAGTACCATGCTGTTTTGTTTCCTGTAGCCTTGTGGTATAGTTTGAAGTCAGGTAGCATGATGCCTCCATCTTTGTTCTTTTGCTTAGTATTATCTTGGCCATACAGGCTCTCTTTTGGTTCCATATGAAATTTAAGGTAATTTTTTTCTAATTTTGTGAAGAAAGTCAATGGTAGCTTGATGGGAATAGCATTGAATCTATAAATTACTTTGGACACTATGGCCATTTTCACCATATTGATTCTTTCTAGCCATGAACATGGAATGTTTTTCCATTTTTTTTGTGTCCTCTATTATTTCCTTAAGCAGTGGTCTGTAGTTCTCCTTGAAGAGGTCCCTCACATCCCTTGTAAGTTGTATTCCTAGGTATTTTATTCTCTTTGTAGCAATTGTGAATAGTAGTTCACTCATGATTTGGCTTTCTGTTTGTCTATTATTAGTGCATAGGAATGCTTGTGATTTTTGTGTATTGATTTTGTATCCTGAGACTTTGCTGAAGCTGTTTATCAGCTTAAGGAGTTTTGGGGCTGAGATGATGGGGTTTTCTAAACATACGATCAGATCATCTGCAAACAGAGGCAGTTTGACTTCCTCTCTTCCTATTTGAATACCGTTTATTTCTTTCTCTTGCCTGACTGCCCTGGCCAGAGCTTCCAATGCTATGTTGAATAGGAGTGGTGAGAGAGGCCATCACTGTCTTATGCAAGTTTTCAAAGGAAATGCTTCCAGCTTTTGCCAGTCCTAATGAGATGAACCAGGTACCTTAGTTGTAGATGCTGAAATCACCTGCCTTCTGCTTTAGTCTCACTGGGAACTACAGACCAGAGCTGTTCCTATTCAACCATCTTCAATCTATCTAAATCTTTAAACACTTTAAACTATGCAAATAAAGGTGAACACAAACTTGCTAGTGATCCTGAGAAGATTCCTTCTGAGGATGCATGACATTGGCCAGAGTGCTGGTCCTCAAACTTGGCTGCAGGTTAAAATAACCCAGTGGGATTTAAAAAATTGTTGCCTGGCCATTGTCCAGGCCACATTCTACACCAATTAAATCAGACTCTTTGGAAACAGAGTCTAAGCAACAGAAACAGTAAAGTTCTCAGGTAATTCCTAAGTGCAGCCGTTTGAGAACTGTTGGCATAGAATAATGCTTTTCAAACTTTAATAGACACATGACACAGCACCTGGGGGGCTTGCTAATATACTGATTCTGAATCAGTAAGTCTGTGTGAGGCCTGAGATGCTGCATTTCTTTCTTTTAATTATTTAAAATATATTTATTTGCTTCTTTAAACTTTTAGTCTCAAGGTACACGTGCAGGTTTGTTTTAGAGGTAAATTGCATGTCATGGGGACTTCGTGTACAGATTATTTTGTCACCCACATAACAGGCATAATATATAATAGGTAGTTTTTCTATCCTCTTCCTCCTCCCACCCTTCACCCTCAAGTAGGCTCCAGTGTCTGTTGTTCTTTTCTTTGTGACCACATACTCTTAATGTTTAGCTTGCACTTATAAGTGAGAACATGCAGTATTTGGTTTTCTGTTTCTGCATTGGTTTGCTTAGGATAACAGCCTCCCACTCCATCCACGTTGCTGCAAAGAATATTATCTCGTTCTTTTTTATGGCTGTGTAGTATTCCATGGTGTATATGTACTACATTTTCTTTATCCAGTCTACCATTGATGAGCATTTAGGTTGATTCCATGTCTTTGCTATTGTGAATAGTGATGCAATGGACATACATGTGCAAGTGTCTTTATAGTAGAATGATTTCTATTCCTTTGAGTATATACCGAGGAATGGGATTGCTGGCTCAAATGATAATATTTTGAGAAACTGCCACATTGCTTTCCACAATGCCTGTACTAATTTCCATCTCCACCAGTAGCATATAAACCTTCCCTTTTCTCTGCAGTCTCATCGGGAGATGCTGCACTTCTAACAAACTCCCAGTAAGGCTGCTGCTGGTGGTCCAGGGACCTCATTTGAATAGTAACAGCATAAAAAAGGGAGAATAAACCAGGCACAGTGGCTCACACCTATAATCCCAGCACTTTGGGAGGCTGCAGTGGGAGGATCTCTTGAGCCCAGTTCAAGGCCAGCCTGGGCAACATGGCAAGACCCCATCACTACAAACAACATTTTTAAAAATTAGCTGAATGAGGTGGTGCAGGCCTGTGATCCCAGCTACTTGGGAGGCTGAGGGGGGAGGATCACTAGAGCCTGGGACTTCGAGGCTGCAGTGAACCATGATCAAGCCACTGCACTCCAGCTTAGGTGACAGAGCAAGACCCTGTCTCAAAAAAAAAAAAAAAAAAAAAGAGAGAGAGAGAGACTATAACTTCTTGAAGTGAGGAAATCTTTGTTTGATTATTTGCTCTAGCATCTCCTAGCTGTAGGCTGATTAACCATCTCAGTTTTCTGAGACTCTCCTGGTTATGGCACTCAAGGTTCTGTGTCTTGGCCAAATCAGGATAGTTGGTCACCCTATGTGTGATCTTACTACATCAGATAGAGCCTGCTAAAGTTTTCATAAGAATGAAATAAAGTATGTGCAGATGTCTAATGTAGTACCTAGCACAGAGCAGGAAGCCAAAAATGCTTGAGAGTTGAATTTCAAAATAATAGTTTGCGTTTAAAGTCACAGTGAGCTGCCACTTCACACCCACCAGATGGCTAATGTGAAAAAGACTGAAAAAGCCAAAATTGTCAAAGATGCGAAGTAAGTGGAACTTTCATGGAAAAATTGGTAGAACCACTTAGAAAAACTGTCAGTAGCTACTCACCCCACACATCTCCTATGACCCAGCAATTTCTATCCTAGGTATATACTCAAGAGGAATACATATATATTTTCCAAGAATATGTATAGAAGCTTTATTTATAACAGTAAGAAATTAGAAACAACTCAAAAATCCATTAGTAAATTGGACATAGAAATTATAGTATATTCATAAAATGGAATATAGCAATAAAAATAAACTATTGCTGCAGACAACAATATGGATGAATTTCACAAACATAATACTGAATGAAAGAAACCAGATACAAAAGATATACAGTAGAATTTCATGTATATGCAGTTTTAAAGACTCAGCCCCACCTACTCTATGACGTTACAAGTCCAGAAAGCAGTTTCCACTGGAGAGCACCTGACCTTCTGCAATGTTCTCTTTGTTTCAGGCATCGGTTACACCAGGATGTTCACTTTGTGTAAATTCATCTAACTGTACAATGCTATTTGTGCACATTTCTATAAAAATTTTCTACTTTAATAAAAAGCTTTTTTTAAAAGACCAGAAGGTAGAAAAACAAACAGAAATTTTTTTTTAAATTTTTATTGTATTTTAGGTTTTGGGATACATGTGAAGAACATGCAAGATTGTTGCATAGGTACACAAGTGGCAGTGTGATTTGCTGCTTTCCTCCCCTTCATCTATATCAGGCGTTTCTTCCCATGCTATCTCTCCCCACCTCCCCCCCTCCTACTGTCCCTCCCCTATTTCCCCCCCAACAGACCCCTGTGTGTAGTGCTCCCCTCCCTATGTCCATGTGTTCTTATTGTTCATCACCCGAACAAACAGAAAATTTATTAGTCTTAAGAGAGAATACTAACTGGAAGCTTCAATGGATCCCAAAAGGTTTTAGACAATTTGCAAGTGAGATTCCTTAATGGC
>CAUYLG010067413.1:0-37324 GCA_963573385.1 Cacajao melanocephalus
CTGAAGTGCAACGGCACGATCTCGGCTCACTGCAACCTCTGCCTCCTGGGTTCAAGTGATTCCCTGCCTCAGCCTCCTGAGTAGCTGGGATTACAGGCATGTGCCACCACACCCAGCTAATTTTGTATTTTTAGTAGAGACAGGGTTTCTCTATGTTGGTCAGGCTGGTCTTGAACTCCCAACCTCACGTGATCCACCCACCTTGGCCTCCCAAAGTGCTGGGATTACAGGCGTGAGCCACCGTGCCCGCCCAATGTGACTTATATTTGATAAGGACGTGTAACTGCCCTGAGGGGAGTGGCCTGTAGGAAATGAAAGAGTGAAAACGGAGACTAACTGGGGAATTGTGGCAATACTTCAGGCAAGAGACAATGGTGGCTTGGACTAGAAGCATGGCAGTGCACATAGAAAGGATCAGTAGGCTCATATTTTGACATTAGAATGGACAGTACTTGATGGTGGATTAGACATTGAGGGCCAGGGAAAGAAATGTTTTAAGGATGGCTCACTCTGCTATACAACTGGGAAAGAGCATCACCTTCTATTCAAAGCTGGGAATTTATCAGATGCGTGCAATGGAAGGAAAGTTCAGTGAGCAATGGAAATGATGAATCGGCCATGGACTCCAAGCTGAATAAGAAAGTAAAGACAGATGGAGCAGATGGCTAGAGAGAAGGTAGAGTTTTTCATGGATGAGAGGTGTCCATGAGGTTGAAGAGCTGTTGCAAGGGACATCTGTCCTTAAGCAAGAAACTAGCAGGATGGGTCATAACCCAACGATAGACTGAATTCATTATTTCAAAGGTATTGCAGTTGCTGCTGGTGACAAGACCTACAGTGGGAATAGCAGACATTGGTCTTTGTTTTTGTTTGGCTGTCAAGTGCCTGATTTCCTTCCTGTTTGTATGCATTCACATGTGTGTGCTTTGGTGAGAGGCAAGTCCCCACCTACTGCTGTGCAGGAAGCCAAAGGGTGCCAGACTTTGCTTCTCCCCATACGCCACCATCAAGAGCAAGGGCACACATGCTGTGCTCAGCCATCCAGATCCTTCTGCCAAGGCATTTGAGTCTGAAGAGAGTGACACAAAACCACGGGAATCACTGGAAATGATTCATGACATCTGCAGAGTTAAGTTTCACAGGAAGGGCAGGACTAGAGGCAATGTGTTAACCAAGCTCCCCCTCTGGCGTGACCTCAGCTGCATTCTCAACTGCCCAGCTTTCCTTGCTTTCTGTCTGTGTTCTAGGCCAGGTTCCTCAAACTTCTTGTTGATTCTGTGAGCTATTCAATGTCCTTCCAACAAATTCCTCTTCTACTTTAGGTAACTGGCATTGGTTTCTGTTGCTTGCAACCAGAAACACAGACAGGTACAGTGGGACCGTGGGAGTGGTTGGCCAAGATGGAGTGCAAGCCAAAGTCCCTGGGGATGAGGAGACTTCACCTCAACAGGGGCCACTGCCATGGGCCCCACATTTTAAAGGGCTGCGCGTGTGCCCTTTGTGTGCTACACACAGTAAATTTACCAAGGGCTTACAGTCATTGGTATTCAATGCTCAGAGCTGGCGCAGTGTAAACACACCCTACACATTAACTCTCATGCCTCACACCACACAGCTCCATTAAGTGCTTCTCTGCACTTTTGGTCCTCAAATTAGAAAGCAACCACATTTGGATGCCATGAAGGTTTCTGGGTGGTGTGATACAAATGAGAGAAACTGCTTCAGAGCGCAGCGAGGATCTGAACAACAGAAGCACTTAACTAAGAGAGAAAACTAATTAACTTCTCAAATCCTTTCCAGTTGGCATTGATGCAATAGATTCCTGCATAGCAAAATATCATTTCCCAGTTGTGCCAAGTGTCCATTTTTGTGTTCTAATGCAGAGTCCTGGAGCTACTCGCTGTGTTAAAGCCATTTGATTTCATTTAGACAAGATAGGTGAGATGCTCTGGAAGAGTTAAGTGAAACAATAGATGATCTTCAAATATGAGTGAATTGTGCTCTTTAGTGGAAAATGAAATTACTTTCGTATTTGCACTATCCACAGTTACTTGGTGTGAACTGTCTTTGCAAAAGAAAGCTAGAGTTAAGTTTGTCTATTTTACTTTTTGGATGATTACTTTTATTTTTAAAGAAAATCTGAAAGGAAACAAACATGTTTGTATGACCATGAAGAAGATTCATGTATGATTTTCCAAAAATTTCCTTTAATTTCTTTGGAGACTATTTTTGGCCATTTTAGATCAGGATACAATCTGGAAAAAAAATTTAATAAATTGAACAACATGCTGCTGTTGTCAATTTTCTTATTATATCCCAGCATTAAAGGATTTGAAAGGAGCCAGGTGCAGTGGCTCATGCCTGTAATCCCAGCTCTTTGGGAGGCTGAGGCAGGCGGATCATGAGATCAGGAGTTTGAGACCAGCCTGGCCAATATGATAAAACCTCATCACTATTAAAAATACAAAAATTAGCTAGATGTGGTGGCACATGCCTGTAGACCCAGCTACTCGGGAGGCTGAGGCAGTACAAACGCTTGAACCCAAGAGGCGGAGGTTGCAGTGAGCAGAGATCACACCACTGCGCTCCAGCCTGGGCAATACTTAAAAGTACTGTATTGATCTTGATGTTGCTTGGAGATAGTGAAACTCATGATACTAGTGATAGAAATTTATATAATGAAAGTAAAATATTTTGTACTTTTTTCTGTGACAATGATTGATTATCTACAGCCTAACCTCATTAAAATGTTTGAGCATGATATATTAAATTTATAGTTCATTTCCCATCTAACTATGGCTTTAAGAACGTAATTGACAATTCCAGTTGCTCTGACCTCAGCGGAACATAGTTTCTGCATTTTCAAATTAATGAGAAACACCCTAAGAACCATAACATCTCCAGAAAGGTTGTCTAATTTGTCATTACTCTCAATAGAACATAAATTACGTAAAAGTCTTGATTATAACAACATAATTGGTAATTTACTTAAACGAAGGCAAGAAAATTAACTTTCATAAACTAAATATAATTTATAAATTATGTATGATTTTTTATTACTCATCCACATGTTGCCAGCCCATCAAAAGAACACCCAGATATACACAATAATAGTTTGTCCTTGTTATTTTACCATAACTTTACACGCATTTTTTATTTTTTTATCATCTGAACGTATGGCTGTCAAGAAAGGAGGATAGGAAGTGTGTTATTTAGCAGTTCGTTAGCTGTTTGTATAATATTTAAATATTTAGACATACAAATGAGTCAATTTGCACTCCGGCTGCAAATGTTAGAATTTGGCCTGGTGAGGAGGCCAAGGAGATAAGAAGTCAGAGGACTGGAAGGGCCATCCATGGGGATGATGTTTCCCTCAAGAGAATTAATGATGACAGGAGTTGGCATGAAGATTAAGGCCATCCAGGAACAAAAGAGAGGAGGTTGGCTGGGTGTGGTGGCTCACACCTGTAATCCCAACACTTTGGGAAGCCGAGGTGAGCAGATCACTTGAGGTCAGAAGTTCGAGACCACCCTAGCTAACATTGCGAAACCCCGTGTCTACCAAAAAATACAAAAACTAGCCAGGTGCGGTGGCATGCACCTGTAATCCCAGCTACTCATGAGGCTGAGGCAGGAGAATCACTTGAATCCTGGAGGCAGAGGTTGAAGTGAGCTGAAATTGCACCACTGCACTCTTGCCCAGGAGTGGGTGTGAGAATCTATATCAAAAAAAAAAAAAAAGAAAAGAGTGGGGGAGTTGATAATGACCAGGAGATCGTTTCTATGAGGAGGTAAGGTAGAAAACTTCAATGGTGGGAGCCTCAGCAGAGCTCGCAAAAGGGAAGGGAAGGATTCAAATGGAAGCAATTGTGGGAACAAGGAGGACACCAACACCACCTCCCTATCAGAGGAATATAAGACATGAGAAAAAACTGTGCCCTTCAGAGGTCACAAAGGAGGCAGTGCTCAGAGAATAGCTCAGGTTAAGTCAAGAACCTGGAGGGAAGATTTCAAGCAAAAAATACATCAAAGAATGTGCTGCTGGGTGCAGTGGCTGACGTCTGTAATCCCAGCACTTTGGAAGGCTGAGGCGGGCAGATCACCTGACGTCAGGAGTTCGAGACCAGCCTGACCAACATGGTGAAACCCTGTCTCTACTAAAAATACAAAAATTAGCCGGATGTGGTGGCACATGCCTGTAATCCCAGCTACTCAGGAGGCTGCAGCAGGAAAATCGCTTGAACCCGGGAGGTGGAGGTTGCAGTGAGCTGAGATCACACCATTGCACTCCAGCCTAGACACGAGCAAAACTTGGTCTCAAAAAAAAAAAAAAAAAAAAAAGAATGTGCTGTGATATGATTTGGCTGTGTCCCCACCAAAATCCCATCTTGAATTATAGCTCCATAAACCCCACATGTTGTGAGAGGGACCTGGTGGGAGATAATTAAATCATGGGGCAGGTTTTTCCCATGCTGTTGTCATGATACTGAATAAGTCTCACAAAATCTGATGGTTTTATAAAGAGTGGTTCCCCTGCACACACTCTCTTGCTTGCCACCTTGTAAGACATGCCTTTGCTCCTCCTTTGCCTTCTGCCAT
This sequence comes from Cacajao melanocephalus, assembly GCA_963573385.1. Classification (NCBI taxonomy): domain Eukaryota; kingdom Metazoa; phylum Chordata; class Mammalia; order Primates; family Pitheciidae; genus Cacajao; species Cacajao melanocephalus. The sequence continues at coordinate 4,600 of CAUYLG010067413.1, forward strand.
GACTGTGAGGCCTTCCCAGCCATGTGGAACTGTGAGTTCATTAAACCTCTTTTTCTTTTTAAGTTACCCAATCTCTGGTATTTCTTCACAGCAGTATAAAATGGACTAATACATGCTGATTATGGAGCAACAGTTCTAGAAGTCACAGTGAGGGAGGTAATACAGGAGGTAAGGAATGAAGGATTGTATCAGAGGATTACAGAGAAGTTTAGAGATGAGAACTCAGAAGTTTTTGGCCAGTACTGTGGCTCATGCCTGTAATTCTAGCACTTTGGGAGGCTGAGGCAGGTGGATCACCTGAGGTCAGGAGTTTGCGACCAGTCTGACCAATATGACAAAACCCCATCTCTACTAAAAATACAAAAATTAGCTGGGTGTAGTGGTGTATGCATGTGATCCCAGATACTCAGGAGGCTGAGGCAGGGCAGTCACTTGAACTCGAGAGGTGGAGGTTGCAGTGAGCCAAGATTGCAACATTGCACTCCAGCTTGGATGACAAGAGGAAAGCTCCATCCAAAAAAAAAAAAAAAAAAAAAAAAAACAACTCAGAAGTTTATTGAAAGTCATCGTACTTTGGTGATGAAACAACATTGAGTGTTCCAGGGTGTCCAATCCCAATGGAGTCTTAGAGGAAGAGGGTACCTGGGCCTAACACGGTTCAGCTGTGGCCTGCAAGGGGGCCCTTCCTGGCTTTGAAATGCGGGACTGGATCTCCACTGTCAGCCATCACTGCCAGGTATCCTAGGCAGATCTGAAGTTGGCAGCTGTGGGCAATAAGACACCTGGTTCTTCGATCTTGGCACCAACACTCTCAATGGATTAACCCTGAGCAGAGGCCAGGGTGCCTTTTGAAGGCCACACTAATCATCCAGGAGGAGGTAGTATCTATCTTGTCATATTTAAGAGACAGCAGATACAAATGAGTCTCCACTTCACTTGCTTCACACACAGTCAGCTCTTTCATACATCATACCTCAAATTGCCTTTCATACTCTAAACCCAAACATCAGCTTTGGCACCGGGGTGCTCCTGCTAGCCCACAGGTCAGTTTTGGCAGCAACCCTCTATGTATCTGGTCAATAGTATATGTTTATAAAAATTGCATGCTTCACCTCATTACTTGATAAAATGAGTAGAAAATGGAAAACTGGATGATCTGATACCAGTGATTAAGAAAGAAGCTATAAAGTTAATCCAGTTTAGACACAGATAGAAACCATTAGGGGGAGGCAAGTGGGCATTCTAATCTCTATCCGTCATTCACGGGACTTCAGCCAGTCATTCATGTGTTTAATTGCAAAGTAAAGAACAAAATTAAGTTCAAAAGGCAACAAAGTACTGTCAAGGACTGTTGGAAAGGACAATTGTAACCAAAGATTTTATAATATTTTTAGCTTTACGAGAACAGTTCAGTTGTCCCAACATTTTGAGAGGCATGTTTTGTAAGGAAACAGGCCTTCCTATGCAGTCATCAGAGACTCAAAATGGAAAATTCTTTCCTGGGGCACAATTATCTCTGAGGTGAGAGTTTAAGCATCATTCTTAAGGTTTGAAAACGGGAAGGTCATTGATATGATTGTATAATTCCAAGTCAAGGAAGGCATCTGATAGCTATTGTGAAGCTACTGTGTGCCAGGCCCATACCAGGGACTCTTTCATCCAGCCTGGGCTGCCTTTCCTCTAGACTAGAGCTCCCCTTAAAACCAATGCTGAGGCTGGGTGTGGTGGCTCACGCCTGTAATCCCAGCACTTTGAGAGGCTAAGGTGGGCAGATCACGAGGTCAGGAGATCGAGACCACCCTGGCCAACATGGCGAAACCCAGTCTTTACCAAAAAATAGAAAAATTAGCTGGGCGTGGTGGTGAACATTTGCAATCCTAGCTACTTGGGGGGAGGTTGAGGCAGGAGAATCACTTGAACCTAGGAGGTGGAGGTTGCAGCGAGCCAAGATCTCACTACTGCACTCCAGCCTGGTGGGAGTCTGAGGGTGAGGATGGCCACAGCACTATACAGCTTTTCCATGTGGCCCAGAGCACCATGCCTAATAATACAGTCATGTGTTGCTTAATGAGGGTGATGCATTCTGAGAAAGGGATTGTTAGGCAATTTTGTTGTTGTGGGAACATTATACAGAGTATTTATACAAACCTCAATGACACAGCTTACTACACACCTAGGCTATACAGCATAGCCTATTGCTCCCAGGCTACAAACCTATATAGCATGTGACTGTGCTGAGTACTGCAATTGGAACATATTGTGTATCTAAACATACCTAAACATTGAAAAGGTACAGCAAAAATATATGATATAAAAGATAAAAATGGTATACTTGCATAAGGCACTTAAGATGAATGGAGTTTATAGGACTGGAAGTTGAGTCGGTGAGTGAGTGGTGAGTGAATGTGAAGGCCTAGGATATTACTGTGCACTATGGTAGACTTTAGAAACACAGTACCCTTAGACTGCACTAAATTTACTTTTAAACATTTCTTTCTTCAATAATGTTAACCTTAGCTTACTTTAACTTTTCTACTTTCTAAACGGTTTAATTTTTTTTGAGCCACCGAGCCCAGCCTAAACGTTTTTATTTTTTAACTTTGCCACTCTTTTGTAAAAACACTTAGGCTTAAAACACACATTGTCCAGCTATACAAAAATATTTTCTTTCCTTATATCCTGTAAGAAAGCTTTTCTATTTAAAAAAATTGGTCTTTTTCAGTTTTTAAACTTTTTTGTTAAAAACCAAGATGCAAACACATTAGCTAGGCCTATACAGGGTCAGGATCATTAAGACATCACTAGGTGATGGGAATTTTTCAGCTCCATTATAATCTTTTGGGACCCTCATCATGCCTGAGGTCCGTCGTGGACCAAAACATCCTTTATGTGGTGCATGGCTATATTAGTCATATTAAGGCTACTACTAACAGTGATAATAATGATGGCAAACATTCACTGCATGTTTTGCAGTTAACTTCTCTTCTTCACATGAGCTAACCTCCTTCTTCATCTTTAGAAGGTCCTCTCTTTCTCCTCTTTTTACCATTCTTTTCCCTACTTATACTGCCAACACTACCTAAAAGCACTGCTAAAGCTTAGCCCTGTAAACCAAAAATAAAATTCTAAGCCCTACAACCAAACTGAATGGACCCCTCCTCTCAGCCAAGGGGATGTCAAAGAAACCCAAAAAACTAGTTAAGGCCATGATGGGAAGAGGGAGTTGAACATGCCTCATTATACGCTCCTCCTTTTGGCATATCAGGCACAACTGGCCAGCATTAACGTTAAAACAGAGATCTTAAGATTGTCAGAACAGACTCCTTGTAGCAATAAGATACCAAATCCCAACCTGACTCTAGTATAGATAGCTGACTCACAACAGATAGCAGGCCCTGAAAAAACTTCGAAGTATTTTACCCCAAAATGTATTTATTTGACATAATCTGATATGACCCTGTAAATATCTCTCTTGTGGGAAAAATTTCCTTTCTATAGAGAATCCCCTTCCCTTCCCAGGTCTTTTTCTGATCCTGAAGAGATTGGCTGAGAGTCCAGCACCTTTTAAGGGTCTGAATAGAAAACACTTGCCATCTATTGCCTCTCAGGGCTGCCACCTATGAGACTTTATCTACATAATAAGAACCTTCGTCTCCACAATCCTTTATCTTAACCCAGACACTACTTTCTATTGATTCCAAGTCTTTAGACAATAACAGCTCTCTCAAGCCAATCAGAAAAATCTTTGAATCCACCTGTGACCCGTAAGCCCCAACTTTGAGTTGTCCCACCTTTCTCAGCAGAACCAATGTATAACTTACATGCATTGATTGATGTCTTATGTCTCCTTAAAAGGTATTAAACCAAGCTATAACGCAACTGCTTTGGACCCATGTTTTCAGGACCTCTAAGACTGTGTTATGAGTCATGGTCCTTACACCTGGCTCAGAATAAATCTCTTCAAATATTTTACAGAGTTTGGCTTTTTTGCCAACATTCCTATGAAACATAGAGATGGCAGATATCGGATGGAGAGTCAAGAAGCAATTATTTGCAGCTGGATTTCTCTGGTTGTATTGCAGACTTGGGCAGGGCTCACCCAGACCTGCAGAGGAGGTGGCCATACTAGTTTCAGGTGTGGACAGTTGGCAGCCTAGCCAAAAGCCACTCCTTGTCCCTATGGCCCCTACAGATTTGCTGGCAGGTATCAGGCAACCATGGTCTCCAGGAAAGATTCTGCAAGATGAATCTTGATTTGCCCAAGCCAACCATGGTGATTCCTTAGGCAGAGTGACTAACTTAAGAACAGGTGTGTGCTGCAGTTGTGGCCAGAGACTCATGAGAAGTCTATCAGTGGCTGAAGGGATACAAGAAGGAATATTCTTTTCTGGGGGGATGGGAAAGCTTGGGGCGGTAGGAACCATCATACAACCAGTCAGGGAGTAGCCTGAAGATAGAAGTCAACATGCCGAAGTTGGCAGAGCAGGAAGATGGAACGAGTCTAGGTCCTTAAGAATATTTTGAAAGCACATTAACCAAGCCCAGAACGTCCTTACCTCCGTGCTTCTATTATGTGAGATGTTAAGTCCTCTTGAAGACTGAGCCATTTTCAGTCGGATCCTCCATTACACAGCTGAAAACACCTGACCAAACCGCCCAGCAGCATCTGGGGGCCCTTGCCACCAAGTTAAGTACCAGGTCTAAATCTGTACGAGACTGGGGATGCCCTGGGAACTTTAGTCCAGTTATTACCACCCCAGCCAAAATCAAAGTGAGTAAGTGGGAAATTATGAACTTTCCTTGAAGCCAGGAAAAGTGTCAAAGCACTTTACAATCAAGCCTAATTGGAAACAACAGCTCTTTAATCTAAATTTACAACATAATCAGCCTTCTGGTTACCTAATTATAATTAAATTAGATTGGCAGTGTATTTCATATGCGCTAATTAAAAGCACCAAAAGAAAAAGCTGCATTTGGTAACTGCTGTGTCTGTTCACTCCCTGCTGCAGCCCTCCCTGGGCTGTAAATATGGAGACGTGGGTTCCAGTTCTGCCTGCTCAAACTGGCTACGTGACTTTAGGCAAGTCACTTAGTACCTCTGAATCTCTTTCTCTCTTCTCATCTATAAGATTCCAATCAAAGGGGTTCTTTCTGGGAAAGTGCTTGGCATTGTACAAAATGTCACCATTGATTAATTTTCCTCATTCTTGAACAAAGCTAAAATAATACAGTATGTACTTTTTGTGTGTGGTAAGAAGCCTACTACATTTTTGAGGGCATTTCATTGCCAAAGAAAAGACAATCTGAAACGGGAAAGATTTTGACTGCTCAAGCATTAAGCAATCATTGGGCCCATGGATTGCACGGGCAGGAAGTTGGCTTACGCACACTGTGCACTCTCTAAGTGGGGCAAACTCCCCAGCACTCATTTTAGACGTGGCCCAAGAAATAATGATCAAAGAGGAATCTCCCAAAGGGTAGAGTCAGGGACACCAAGAACAATGGATCGGGGTGCTCCTCCTAGGAATTGCCATAGCCGGTGGCTGCTGTCTGTCTGCTATTCTTCCCCTTTCTGAACTCAAGTATGTATTATAGTCAGGCCGTTTCTTGTTTCTTTTTTTTTTTTTTTTTTTTGAGATGGGGTCTCACTCTGTTGCCCAGGCTGGGCTGGAGTGCAGTGATGCGATCTTGGCTCACTGCAACCTCCGTCTCCCATGTTCAAGCAATTCTCGTGCCTCAGCCTCCAGAGTAGCTGGGACTACAGGTGTGCACCACCACGCCTGGCCAGTAGTCATGTTGTTTCTTTTTTTATTTTTGAGACGGGATTTCGCTGTTGTCGTTCAGGCTGGAGTAGTGCAGTGGCGTGATCTCAGCTCACTGCAACCTCCACCTCCCAGGTTCAAGCAATTCTCCTGCCTCAGCCTCCCTAGTAAGCTGGGACTACAGGCCTGGGCCACCACGCCCATCTAATTTTTGTATTTTTGGTAGAGACAGGGTTTCACTATGTTGGCCAGGCTGGGCCTGATCTCAGGTGATCCACTCACCTTGGCCTCCCAAAGTGCTGGGGTTACAGGCATGAGCTACCATGCCTGGCATTTTTTTTTTTTTGATGGAGTTTTGCCCTTGTTGCCCAGGCTGAAGTGCAATGGTGCAACACTGGCTCACTGCAACCTCCACCTCCCAGGTTCAAGCGATTCTCCTGCCTCGGCCTCCCAAGTAGCTGGGATTACAGGCGCCCACCACCACGCCCAGCTAATTTTTTGTATTTGTAGTAGACACGGGGTTGCATCATGTTGGCTAGGCTGGTCTCAAACTCCTGACCTCAGGAGATCCGCCCACCTCGGCCTCCCAAAGTGCAGGGATTACATTGTGAGCCACTGCACTCTGCCATCCTGCTGTTTCTACTCTGCCTTTGTATGGTGGATGTGGAGGTGGGGGTGGCAGGGAGTCATTTGGATAACTTGTGCTTTTAGTTTATGTGTCACTAAAGCAAGAGAAACCACATCCAAACTCAACAGAGAGCTGCACATCCTCAGCTTTGAGCTGGATACAATGACCTAAGAGGTCTTTGAGATACTTCCTTTGGGGAGAAGGTATATATTCTGGGGACAGTGTGAGGCAGATATGTGCACACAAATATTTAGCTGGTCACCAAAGATACATGAACCCCTTCTGGAGTATGGGGTTGTCATTAGGAAGCAGCAGCTGTGCAGCCAGGGACTACATTTTCCAGCCCCCTTGCTGCTTTTTTAAAAATTGAGATAGGCCGGGCACAGTGGCTCATGCCTGTAATCCCAGCACTTTGGGAAGCCAAGGCGGGTGGATCACCTGAGGTCAGCAGTTGGAGAACAGCCTAGCCAACATGGCAAAATCCCATCTCTACTAAAAATACAAAAATTAGCCAGTCCTGTTGGTGAGCACCTGTAATGCCAACTACTCAGGAGGCTGAGGGAGGAGAATCCCTTGAACTCAGGAGGCGGAGGTTGCAATGAGCCGAGATCATGCCATTGCACTCCAGCCTGGACAACAAGAGCAAAACTCTGTCTAAAAAAAAAAAAAAAAAAATTAGATGAAATTCACATAACATGAAATCAGCTACTTTAAAATGGGCCATCCAGTGGCATTTAGTATTTCACAATGTTGTACAGCCACTCCCTATATCAACTTCCAAAACACTTTCAGCACCCCAAGAGAAAAGCCCATACCTATTAAGCAATTACTCCCTATTCTTCTCTCCCCCAACCCCTAACAACCACCAAACTGCTTTCTGTCTCTATGGATTGACCTATTCCGGATATTTCTTATAAAAGGAATCATTCAATATGTGGCCTTTTGTGCCTGATTTCTTTCTTAACATATTTTCCAGGTTCATCCACATGGTAGCATATATCAGCACTTCATTCCTTTTTATGACTAAATAATATTCCATTGCATGGCTAGACCACAGTTTGTCTGTCCATTCATCCACTGATGGACACTAGAGCTCTTTTCACCTTTGAGCTGTTGGGAATAATGTTACACTCATTTGTGTACAAGTACTTGTTTGAACACCTGTCTTCAATTCTTTGGGGCTGGAAATCTAGAAATGGAATTGCTTGGTCAAGATGTTAATTCTGTTGAACATTTTGAGGCATAGCAATACTATTTCCCACACTGTCAGCTCCCTTGGATTTTGGTGGGATCATGTGACTGAAAACCTGTTCTTGCCAACAGCAAGTGAGTGTAGGGGATCTTTGTCACATCTGGGCAGGATGCTTCCCACAGGCCTGGCCTAGGCATGGTTGACTGCAGAGGACTCCAAGGTTATACAGGAGGGAGGAAGCACATGAAGGAAGGACATGCTCCCTGGATGAAGGCTGCCTGAACACAAATAGCCACATTTGTAGTACAAACAAGAAATACACTTGTTCACGCCTGTAATCCCAGCACTTTGGGAGACCGAGGCAGGCAGATCACGAGGTCAAGAGACGGAGGCCATCCCGGCCAACATGGTGAAACCCTGTCTTTAGTAAAAATAGAAAAATTAGCTGGGTGTGGTGGTACACACCTGTAGTCCCAGCTACTTGGGAGGCCGAGGCAGAAGAATCGTTTGAATCCAGGAGGTGAAGGTTGCAGTGAGCCAAGATCACATCACTGCACGCCAGCCTGGCAAAGACGAGACTGCATCTCAAAAAAAGAAAAAGAAATACTGTGTTAAGCCACTGAAGTTTTCAGGCTTTCTCTGTCACAGCACCTGGTATTATCTTAACTAATGCATCACTCAAGTTCCACTGCTCAATTCCCAGCTTCCTGGTAGAGTTCCACATGTATGGTCCATTCCTGCATCTCAACTTGCCTGTATCAGAAACCATATTTGCCATTTCTATTCTATTCTTTTTTCCCCATTATTTCTCTTCTAGACAGGGAAATGTTTGCAAGGATCAGAAACCATTCAAACTGATGGAAGCAGAAGGCAGGGGGTTTAATTTTAAGATTACCAAGATCTCATGAGTGCTGGAGATAGAAAAAAAAAATACCTCCAAGCCTCCTCAGAGGCATAGCAAAGGGAGGCAGGGGGCAGAGAAGACACATGTACCTGAGTTCCAGTCAATGGGGGTGTCACAAAGATAGAGGTAATGAACCTTCACCATTTTGGTTTTGCATTGTGTTTCTATCTTTAGCTATGTTGAACATGAAATCTCTGGTTTGTTAGGTGTTTGGTATTTGTTTCCTGGAAAATTCTGGTTTCCAGGCTCCATTTGTCTCTTCCCACCCTAGGATAAGGATCCTTATCTCTTACCATAGGGAACCACAGCAAATACTACTGTTATGGAAACATCAGGGGCTTGGTCTAGGTCCTGCTGCTTGCCATGCAGAAAGCCAATCATTGAGATGACAGAAGAAGGATGCCCCCAAGGAGATGGGAGCTCAGGCTCAAATCCAACCAAAACCAGGGATTTATACAGCAAGGAATAAATGTAGATATGGGTTTTATCATGTTGTCCAGGCTTATCTTGAACTCCTGATCTCAAGTGATCTGCCCGCCTTGGCCTCTGAAAGTGCTGGGATTACAGGCGTGAGCCATCGTACCCGACCTGATACTTTTTTTTAGAGGCCTGAAGTTCATTTCCTCAGAAAGCAACTCAGATAAAATAAATGTAAGTTTCAAGCTTTAAGACCAGAAGAGTTCATTTCTATGTATATATCTTTTAAAAAAAGATAGATCTATGAGACATTGGATCAGTTTCACTATCTCCACCTCCTCATCCAGGGCCCACATGATCTCTGGTCTCTGCTTCTCTCCTGCAACTGTTCCACACTCTGGATCCAGACCGTCATCTTCTGCCTGCTTCTCCCCTGCTGCACTCTGTTCCCCACTGGAGATGGGCCAGCCCTTACATCTGAACACCCAGACCTCACCAACTTCTTTCTGTCCTCTGAAATCTTAAGCTATGCATGCTCCACTCCTACTTGTCACCTGGAATTTATTGCCTTGTGTGGCTGTTTCCTTCCTTAGTGCATGTCCGTGTCATCTCAGTGCACAGGGCAGGGCCACAGTTTCATGCCCAGATCAGAGCCTGGCTCCACCATATTTCACCTTATGATCTCAAGCAAGTTAATATCTCTGAACCTTGGTTTCCTCAGCTATAAAATACATAGAATAATCAATGTACTAATTGTGTTTTTAAAAAATAAAAATAAGATGGGTAGAATAATAGTACTCAGTGTTCTCACAGGATTATTTAAAAAAAAAAATGTGGAGTGCTTAATAGGGTACCTGATACACAGTAAGAGCTCCCAGCACCATGGTTCCAACTCCCTCCTCTGTCTAGCAGGGCTCAGTGAGTAGCAGATGTGATCATTGAGTCAGTCAGTGGTTCTTAGACTTTCAGATGATCAGACTCAGATGAGGAGTTTTGGGAAAGGTTCCTGCCTCCTCCCCCTGTACAACTGGGTCAGAATCCCAGAGTTGGATTTGAGAATCTAAGATTCTAATTATCAGCCAGTTTTGACACCTGCAACTGGGTCAGAATCCTGGGGTTGGGTTTGAGAATCTGAGATCCTTATTATCAGCCAGCTTTGACACACTCAAGGAGGCTCTACCAGGCTGGGTGGGCCACCTCCAGTGGGAAATAGGGAGAAAGTGCTGATGTCCACCTCGGTTGGGTCTTTCTGCCAGCAGTCACAGGAATTCCCCTCTCACTCAAGTCCTTGTTCAGTATCCCTTCCTGGGAAGGTGGCTGTCTCTTCCATGCCCTTCCTAGTCCCCCGTTGACCCTGACTTTCACTCCCTGACCCTGGAGTGTGTGTTTATTTTTCATCATCTGTCTCTCCCACTGCTCGATGAGGACAGAGACCTGTGCCCCTGGCAGTGCCTAACTCATAGTATGTGGCAAGTACATTTGGCAAATAAAAGAATGAACCAACCTCTGTTAACTCTCCCTTTCCCATCACTTCACAAGATCTTGGGCAGATTTCAGAGCTTTTGGATCCCTTTCCTTATTGAAATTCAGCACCGTCTGGTTTAGAACGCTAATCTCTTATCTGACTCCAAGGTGACCCCTCCCCACTACAGTTGGGGTTGCAGCTACAGGGTTTTGCATGAGGTCAAGCAATCTGCCTTCCCCGTCTTCTTCCTCCTCTCTGACCTAGGGGTGGAGGGAAGCTTGGTCTGGTCTGTCTCTGGGACAACCCTCCCCTTCTCCTCTCCAGCTTCTTAGGAGTAGGAGCTAGGAGTCAGAAATTCAGGATAAAGGACAGCAGTCTCCTAGTATAGCTGTCACATTGCAGTCTTCTCGGGGCTGGTGGGTGCTGCTTACAGGGCTAACCCTTCCTGGGGGCAGCTTCCAGAGGCTGGAGCCTTGCGAGATGCAGACATGAGTTCACTGAGATCCACTGGGGGCCTTCCATTGCCCAGTTCCCTAACATGAGCAATCTGGTTCTACTTGGTCACCCACCTGAGCTAGCTCCACTGGCAGTCACACCCACAACCTCTTGCTGCTGGGGGGTCCTTTTGCCTGGAGGCAGCCACCTTCCACCATGTACCTTGGACTCCTGGGAAACTCACACACATGGGTGTTCAGGGCCACACATGGGTGGACAGGTGCCTGCCCTAGCCTGCTCTTTGCCCTCTTCTCCCCTGCTCAATGAGGCCCATTCAGAGATCAGCACATCCAGGGCCTGAGCATTATCTGACTGGGATGGAGTACCAGGCCCACCTCCTTCAGGCACCCTGGAGCCCTATAGGGATTCTTTTGCAATCTTCCCTCTTCATTGGGCTTAGAGGTATAATAAGGGGAACAGACTCTCCTCCCACATATACACCCTGGGGAGAAAAGGAAATTGCCCCTCCCCAATAAGGCCCAGTACAAAGTGACTTCCTCTCCTCATCAGTCTTGGACCAAAAACCACAGGGCAAGGCCCAATGTACAGGTCGTCCAGCAACCAAGCACTTCTTGATCTTCTGATCAAAGCTTCCAGCTTAGAGACTCTGCCAAGTGCAACGAGCCGATGGGCCTTGTGAGAGCCAGGCTCCCAATACAGCGATAGGAACGTAATTATTGTTTCCTCCTCCCTCCATTCCTTCCTTTTTCAATTCTCCTAGTGGCAAAGGACTATAAACTGAATTGTTGCATATGACTTCCAGGAAGTGGTCCTAAAAGAACAAGGCAGGAATTTCCCCTTCTTCCGGGTGGGTAGGAGGTAGACATGATGGCAGGAGCTGCAGCAACTATCGTGGGCTATAAAGTAGACTCTGATAAGGGTGCCAGAGCAATGGAGTAGAAGGAGTTTCTGACAATCATAGAACTGCTTTTCCAGCCTTAGGCTGCCTGCCTCTGGTTCATTTACACAAGAAAGAAACATACTTTATCTTGTTTTACCACTCTTTTCAAGCTTTCTGTCTCTCACAGCCAAATCTCATCCTGCTAGTCTGGCTCTGAGCTTGAGACTTACTCCTTTTTGGAAAAATTATTTTCTTGAAATAATCAGAACTGAAAGATAAATGGAAAGGAAATGACTTTTGCATCATAATTTAATATTTTTAAAATGTGCTTGTGCATGACTTAAATTATCTCTCCTACCACAGGAGGTAACTAGCTCATGCTTCAGAAAAACCTCACAAGTTTCAAAGTCAGTTGAACCCAAGTTAGAATTTAGTTTCTAAGATTTACTAGCTGTGTAACCATGAGTAAGTTACCCAATATTCCTAAACTTTGGTTTTGCTTTATTGAATGAAAATTAAAATGTCTTTCTTCAAGAATTTATCAAACAAGTTCAGGTGCGGTGGCTCAAGCCTATAATCCCAGCACTTTGGGAGGCCAAGGTGGGCAGATCACTTGAGGTTAGGAGCTCAAGACCAGCATGGCCAACATGGTGAAACCCCGTCTCTACTAAAAATACAAAAATTAGCTGGGCATGGTGGCGTACACCTGTAATCCCAGCTACTCTGGTAGCTGAGGCGGGAGAATCACTTGAACCCGGGAGGTGGAGCTTGCAGTGAAACAAGATTGCACCACTGCACTCCAGCCTGGGTGACAGAATAAGACTCCATCTCAAAAAAAGAAAAAGAAAAAAATAATAATTTACCAAACAGATTTGTATCATACATCTGCTATTTACATGATATTATGCTGAAGATATGGAGAAAAAGGTAAAACTTTGACCTTCATGGAGCTTGAAGCCCAATGGGGAAGAGATGATAAGGAAAGCAAATAAATACACAAAATCATCACAGTCAATAGTATACTGTAATGGAGAATAACAGCATGGGAACACTTGGAACTGGGAACTCATTCCCTTCAAGGACTGAAAGAATAACCTCATGTAAAGCTCTGAGCACACAAGCCAGTTATATGAGAGTCCTCTCCTAGAAGCTGCCAGACTTCCTCCCTTCAGACTGGAGCTTGCTATGAACAAAGCCCAAATGGCCAGCAGGCAGCCTGTGCACAGACCCTACCAGGCCAATCCAATCTGGGTTGTTTCTGTCCATTTGAAGATGGATGCAAGTCAGGACAGACAGACAGAAGCCACACATAGATGGCTACCAGGGAAAGCTATTGGCTGCGGAGGTCCTGCCTGGCACAGACTCTCTACTGAACTGGCTTTGTTCCTTTGCATAATGGGCACCACCTGGGTCCCAGGGAATGCAACTGGCATCAATTAGCTCTCATTGAGCCCAAGCTGGAGCACAGCCTGGCTCTCCTCCCAGGTTCTGGCGCTGGAGGTAGCCAGCTCCTGTTCTGCGTCTTTTACTCCTAACGACCTCCATTGGTGACCTCTTCCCAATCAAGCAGGGCCCACCAGGCCCACAGCTGCCACCGTGATGAGAAACCTGATTCTCAGAGCTAAGTGATCAGACCCCAACCACCACCGTATGAATGGAGGGGCCCAATGAACTAAGGACAACTTAAGCAATTTGAAAATTCTGTTTCTGGCTTTTATTCTCAGAATTTCACTCCATATAGAAGGACAGGCAGTCTAGAATTGGTGGCATTGCACAGCACCTAAGCGGCTACTATGCAGGCAGACAGGCAGGATGGGAGAGACCCAGTCCCCACCCAGCTGTTTCCAACAGTCTAATCTCGGGCAAGGGACTTAACTTCCCTAAGCTTTGGTTGCCCCATCTTAAAATGGGCATGAAAATCATAATAGCTACCTCATATTTTGGGCAAAGAATTAAGTGCAAGAATCCATGAAAACATGCTTTTCCAACCTTAGGCTGCCTGCCTCTGGTTCATTTCCACAAGAAAGAAACATAATACTAATAGTACAAATACTAATATTTAGGAACTGTTCAGTGTGTGTTTACTATGATTTATCTTCATTCACTCACTCGATAAATGTTTTTGAGCATCTACTATGTGCTAGGCCCTATTCTGGGCTCTGGAAATGTCACTCATCTGATGAACATCCATTTGTTAGGCTCCAAGGCATTTAAACTTGGCAGCAGAGCTTGTGATATACCTGCCCCACTGTGTGACTTAGCTTTTTCTCCATAACCACCCCGAAACTTAGTGGCTTCAAGCAACAGATGTTTCTGCTTTCTCAGAAACATCTGAGCAACTCCTGTGTTCTGGACCAGGTTATCCCAACATGGGTGGTCCAGGATGGCCTGAAACATGGGTCCTGGGCCTCAGGTGGGATGTTTGCAGCCACCTTCCCCATGGTTTCTCAACCTACAAGGAGGGTACAATGGGCTTGTTCAGTAGGGTGCCAGAAAGTCCCACAGTAAGAAAGAAGGCAAACTCCAACTCACAAGCACTTTCCTCTGCTTATGACACATTAGCAATTTTTTCATTGTCCAAAGCAAGTCACAAGGCCAGAGTCCATGGGAGGGGACCACCCAAGGGCACGGAACCAGGGAAGCAGGAACAAGTGGGAACTGTTACTGCCACAGCCAACCACACTGACCCACTCCTCAGTCAGTGGTCTCCAAATGTTTTTGATCATACATCCCTGTATTAGTCTGCTCAGGCTGCCATCACAAAATAACACAGACTGAATTGGCTTAAACAACAGAAATTTATTTTCTCACAGTTTTGGAAACCCAAGATCAGGGTGCCGGCATGGGTGGGTTGTGGTGCAGTCTCTCTTCCTGCCCTGCAGATGGCCACCTTCTTGCTATGTTCTTACATGGGCTTTCCTGGGTGCATGCACATAGAGAAAGAGCTCAATATCTCTCTCATCCTCCTCTTATAAGGTCACCAATTCTATCGATTAGGACCCCACGCTTATGACCTCATTTAACCTTAATTACCTCCTAAAAGCCCTATGTCCAAATACAGTCACACTGGGGATTAGGGCTTCAACATATGAATTTATTGGAACACAGTTCAGTCCACAGAAATCTCAAAAACATTGCAGCTCTAGTACATGCATATTTATGTATACATTACACATACATTTCATTAAGTATAAACTTTTTAAAGATGAGTTAAAGATATAATATTTTAGCATTAATTTTAATGGCATTTTTACTATTAATAAATAATATTCCAAGGCACAATACACACTAAGGGTGAGCTCATTATGAATGACGGTGGATGTAAATCAATCTTTCAAGGGACCCTCTTGATCATTTTAATGTGGGGGGGCAAAGAGGCTGACTTCTTGGCAGATTTCATTTTTATCTCAAAACGTGCTATTACAGAGCTCATACTAGCCACATAAGCTCTGCTAATTTCTTATGGTTTTCTGGACCTTGTACTATTAGCATTATCTTTAATTTTCAATCTATAAAAATCTATTGAAACCACGTTTTCATTTTGTAAAGATCAATTAGGTAAAACTAGATCATGGGCTGGATGCAGTGCCTCACATCTATAAATCCTAGCACTTTGGGAGGCTGAAGCAGGAGAATCTCTTGAGGCCAGGAGTTTGAGATCAGCCTGGGCAACCTAGAGAGACCTCATCTCTATGAAAAAAAAACAAAAACAAAAACAGCTGGATGTGGTGGCATGCATCTGTAGTCCCAGCTACTCAGGAGACTGAAACAGGAGGACTGCTTAAGCTCAGGAGTTCAAGGCTGCGGGCAGCTAAGATCACACCGCTGCACTCCAGCATGGGTGACAAAGCCAGGTCCTGTCTCTTTAAAAACAAGAACAAAAGAAGACCTAGGTTGTGTAGTTTGTAAATCCATCTACCTACTTGCAAATAGACCAAACTGTCTTAGATTCCCCTGAGTGCTGATATGCAGGTGTCGAGGTTACCAGCATCGGCCCCCACATCATAGGGTCTTCAAGGGTGCATCTGTGCCATGGATGACAAAGGAGCCTCTGAGGAAAGCTACGAGTGTCAAGCTGAGTCCCTTTTGTGCTTTTTTTTTTTTTTTAATTTTTGTTTAATACTGTTTGGTGTTCTGCAGGTTCAGAGAAACTTTTCTAGTAACAAGTGATAGAAATGATCCTTGAAAGTATATCTTCTGAATATTAAAAGATTAGGAATGTATAATTGCTTTCTCATTTTTTTAGCCCCAAAGTTTCAATATTTTCCACACAACCCAGCAGATTGTGCTGAGTGCCCCACTTGGAAACCACTGATTTGCTTTATCAAAAAAAAATGTGGTTTTGTACATGATATTAAAACGTAAAACAATGCCTTATGCTCAATGTTAGTAGCAACTGAATAGTTTATTTTAAAGTATCTGGTAAGTAGGGCTTGGTCTTATATAAAATTGGAAATCTGGCTGGGTATGGTGGCTCACGCCTATAATCCCAAAACTTTCGGAAGTTGAGGCCAGGAGTTCAAGACCAGCCTGGCAAACATGGTGAAACCCTGTCTCTACTAAAAATACAAAAATTAGCCGGGCATGGTGGCACATTCCTGTAGTCCCAGCTCCTCAGGAGGCTGAGGCATGAGAATCACTTGAACCCAAATTGCCTGAACTCGGAGGGCAGAGGTTGCAGAGAGCCGAGATGAGGCCACTATACTCCAGCCTGCAACAGAGCAAGACTCTGTCTCAGAAAAAAAAAGGTAGGGGGAGGGGGGAATCTAAGGGATTGTGAGTGATTTACTGGTAAGAAACCAAAAAAGGCTTTATATTCACATGAGCTTGTGGCCCTTGGAGGGGACATCCTCAGCTCCCTCTCCACCTCCCTGACCATGGACTGGGCTTTAGGACTCTAGTCCTATGTCCCATTTAGTTTTCTACAACTGTCGTAACAAATTACTACAAATTCAGTAGCTTAAAACAACAGAAATTTGTTCTCTTGCAGTTCTGGAGGCCAGAAGTTGAAATCAAGGTGTCGGCAGGGCCACGGTCCCTCTGAAAGCCCCAGGAGAGGCTCCTTTCTTGCCTCTTCTAGTGCAACCAGCATTCCTTAACTTGGGTAGCTCTGTTCTGTCTTTACTTTGCCTTTTCCTCCATGTGTCTGTCTTTTCCTCTGTGTGTCCTTTATCAGGACATATGTCATTGGATTTCACGCCCACTTGGGTAATCAGGATGACCACTTCATCTCAAAATCTTTAATTACATCTGCAAAGACCCCGTTCCCAAATAAGGCCGCATTCACAGGTTTTTAGGGTCATCATTCAACCCACTGCACACATTCTCCCTGCAATGCCAATGGATGAATTAGGGTCTACCATGTGGAGCAGCCTTCGTCTCTTCCTCCTGCCTGACTCTGCAGGGCTCCTCTGAACACACGCTTTATCACAGAAGGCTTCCTCCTTGTACTCCGCAGTTAACTCACAATTTCAATTAGAAGGAAATACCTGAGACTTAGAAAAGGGCCCTTATGGTCCCTTCTCCCTGTCTTCCCACAACCATTCCATGCATTTCCTCTCCTCCATGAATGCTTCAAAGCACTCTCCAGGCAACCACCAGCAGTTTCTGATCTCCAAAAAAAAAGCCACTCTTTTGGGAGGTTTATCATGTCAGCCAAATGGCAGTAAAGCCTGGCCAGCCCCAAGGCAGAGTTCTTGCAAATGGGGAAGGGAAAAGTGGACCAGAGAGACTTTCTCTGGGCTTCCGAGTCAGACTACTTTCAAGTCTAATCAGGGGCCAGGTGTGGTGGCTAATCCCTGTAATTCAAGCACTTTGAGAGGCTAAGGTGGGAGGATTGCTTGAGTGCAAGAGTTTGAGACGAGCCTGGGCGACATGGCAAAACTCTATGTCTACAAAAAACACAAAAATTAGCCAGGCATTGTGGTATGCACCTGTAGTCCCAGCTACTTGGGAGGCTGAAGCAGGAGGATCACTTGAGGAGGCAGAGATTGCAGTGAGCCAAGATCACACCACCTTACTCCAGCCTGGGCAACAGAGTGAGACCCGGTCTCAAAAAAATAATAATTAAAAAATAATAATAGGCAGTGCTCCTGGAATCTGAGGATACCCTGGCAGCTGGCAAGGCAGTGGTGCTGGCTTGGGGTGAGCAAGGAGACAGAAATATAGCTGGGTGTGGCGGCAGAGCAAAGGCACCCCAGCCTTGAGGTCATACTTCAAGGAAGTAGAGAAACAAGAACAAACTAAACCCAAACCCAGCAAAAGAAAAGAAACAACCAAGATTAGGGCAGAACTAAATGAAATTGAAACAACCAAACAAAACCGATACAAAAGATAAATGAAACGAAAAGCTGGTTCTTTGAAAAGATAAACAAAATTGATAGATCATTAGCAAGATAACCAAGAAAAGACAAGAGAAGATCCAAATAAGCTCAATTAAAAATGAAATGGGAGATAATACAACAGACATCACTGAAATACAAAAGACCATTCAAGGTTACTATGGACACCTTTATGCACACAAACTAGAAAATCTAGAGATGGATAAATTCCTGGAAATATACAACCCTCCCAGATTAAATCAGGAAGAAATAGAAACTCTAAGCAGACCAATAACAAGATTAAAACAGAAAAAAAAAAAGCCAACAAAATAAAGTGCAAGACCAGATGGAATTCAACTGTGAAGTTGAATTCTATCAGGCATTCAAAGAAGAATTGGTACCAATCTTATTGAAACTATTCCAAAAGATAAAGAGGGAATCCTCCCTAAATCATTCTATGGAGCCAGTATCATCCTAATTTTAAAACCAAGAAAAGGTATAACAAAAGGGAAAAAAAAGAAAGAAAACTACAGACCAACATCCCTGATGAACATAGAAGCAAAAATTTTCAAAAAAAGAAGAGCTAACTGAATCCAGCAGCATATCAAAAAGATAATACACCATAATCAAGTGGGTTTCATAGCAAGGATGCAGGGATGGTTTAACATATCCAAGTCAATAAATGTGATACATCACGTAAACAGAATTAAAAACAAAAATTATATGATTATCTCAATAGATGCAGAAAAGGCATTTGGCAAAATCTAGCATCCCTTTATGATTAAAACCGTTAGCAAAATAGGCATAGAAGGGGTATACCTTAAGGTAATAAAAGCCGTCTATGACAAACTCACAGCCAACACTATACTGAATGAGGAAAAGTTGAAAGCATTGCCCCTGGAACAAGGCAAGAATGCTTACTTTCACCACTTCTATTCAACATAGACTGGAAGTCCTAGCCAGAGCAATCAGACAAGAGAAAGAAATAAAGCGCATCCAAATCAGTAAACAGGAAGTCAAACTGTCGCTGTTTGCCAATGATATAATCATATACCTATAAAACCCTAAGGACTCATCCAAAAAGCTCCCAGATCTGATAAATGAATTCAGTAAAGTTTTAAAATCAATTCAGGAGGCAAAATCAAGGTACACAAATCAGAAGCCCTGCTACACACCAGTAGCGGTCAAGCTGAGAAATAAATCAAGAACTCAATCCCTTTTACAACAGCTGCAAAAAATAAAATAAAATGCTTAGAAACATACCTAACCAAGGAAGTGAAAGAATTCTATAAGGAAAACTACAAAACACTGGTGAAAGCAATCATAGACAACACAAACAAATGGAAACACATTCTATGCTTACGGAAGGGTAGAATCAATATTGTGAAAATGACCATACTGCCAAAAGCAATCTACAATTCAATGCAATTCCTATCAAAATACCGCCATCATTCTTCAAAGAACTAGAAAAAACAATCCTAAAATTCATATGGAACCAAAAAGAGCCCACATAGCCAAAGCAAGACTCAGCCAAAAGGGCAAATCTGGAGGCATCACATTACTTGACTTCAAACTATACTATAAGGCCATAGTCCTATACTAGAAACAAATAAAGCATAACGTTCTTCTTCAGGGTATTCACAGCATAGGGGAGGGGGAAAAGCAGGAGCAAATGCCTTTAGCACAATGTGGTTCCCCTACTCCAATAAATGTACATATAAATAATTCAGGGACCACAGAGAAAGAAGTAATTATTTCTGTTTGGGGTAGAGCTGGATAAGGTGGAGGAAAAGAGATTATGAAAAGGTGCAGGGTGCAGGCTCTTGGCCCATGCTTGATAAACAGGTGTAAAGTAATGGAGAGAGAGGCCAAAGACAAATTCAGGCAAAGGTACGACATGACAAAGACATGCTCTGTACGGGGGACATGGAAGATCTGCCATGGCTGGTTTGGTGAGGTGGGATCTGGATGAGTCTGTGGATAGGGGTGGCTCTGATGTCAGGAGAGTAGATCAGGCACCCCACCTCCCCTGGAGTCAAGTGTGAAGGGCTCTTTATTCCAAGATGAGGAGTTGGAGCTTTCTCCAAAGTGTCTTGAGAGACTGAATATACAAATGGACAGTGGCCAGACCTTAGAATACTGTAGACCTCTGATCCACAAACTTAGCAGTAACTTGCTCGGAAGCCAAACCACAGCTTCTGCAGCAATCAGGCAGAAAAGGCAGGCCTTGGGCAACAACTGCCAGCTTCCCTATTTTTTGCCCCGCTTCCAACCAACTCAGGACCAATCACATAAAATGCCCTGTCTCTAATTAGTCTGCCTCCAGCTTTCCTAGGCCAACAACCTCCAATCAAAGTACACGTGAAATCTTCCTTTTTCTTCACCATAAAGCTTCCCCATTCCCCTGCCTGCCTTTGAGTTTCTATTCTAAATAAATAGCCTTGTTTGTCCTCATTTGAGTGGTTTTCGTTTATTTCCTCCGTATAGACTGTACAGATTGCTTTTGAAGAGGGGGAGAGGGAGCAATGGGAGTAGTTAACTCTGTGAAAGTAATACCCTAATATATAGGGCTAATATAACAATAGGTAGTGGTGGCATTCAGAGCGAGAAAAATCTGCTTTTGAGACTTTTTGATATCTATACACACATACCCACACACAATTTTGAATGTTTATATACACTTGAACATCCTCTAATTCTTTTATATTCTAAAGAAAGGTTTTAAATCTTTAAAGTGCAGTTTTAAAAAGTATATATTTTTAGAGTTACCCTTAGTTTTCTTTTTTTTTTTTTTTTTTGAGACAGAGTAATTCACTCTTGTTGCCCAGGCAGGAGTGCAGTGGCACAATCTCAGCTCACTGCAACCTCCGCCTCCTGGGTTCAAGCGATTCTCCTGCTTCAGCCTCCTGAGTAGCTGGGATTAGAGGCACTTGCCACTAATTTTTAGTAGAGACGGGGTTTCACCATGTTGTCCAGGCTGGTCTTGAACTCCTGACCTCAGGTGATCTGCCCGCCTTGGCCTCCCAAAGTGCTGGGATTACAGGCATGAGCCACTGTGCCTGGCCCAATTTTATTTTCAATGTAATATTTTCTTTCTTTCCTCTTGTGTGGTAGATTGCATCATTGACTCCAGTTTGTCACCCTTGCCTGTATTTACATTCTCGGTCATTGACTTTGATACCTTCCATGAAATGGGCAGTGCATAGCTTTCTGCCCCCTTGATGCTGCGATTGGCCACGAGACCTGCTTTGGCCAATGGGATGTTGGCAGACATGATGCAAGAGGAGTCTTGGAACAGACCTACACCCTGGGCCTGGGCTCTTGCACCTCGACCATCTCGGTGAGAAGAACATGCCCAAGCCAGCCTGTGGTTGCAGGAGAAGATAAGATTCAGGTGGAGCTGAGCCATATCTAGCCAGACCTAGTCTACTTTGGACTACCTCCAGCTGACCCACAGACAGATGAGCTCAATCAATGGCTGTAACAGTTTTATGCCTCTGAAATTGTTCTGGCTGTTTGTTACTTAGCACTTCTGGATAGTACTTGAATATTACACCCCTTGATTTTAGAAGTTGAAGAAATGTTTTGCTATTTTTAATGTGATTGGTTTTTTGTTTGGTTGGTTGGTTGGTTGGTTTTGTTTCTGAGACAGAGTCACACTCTGTTGCCCAGGCTGGAGTGCATTGGTGCAGTCTTGGCTTACTGCAACCTCTGCCTCCCAGATTCAAGTGATTCTCCTGCTTCAGCCTCCAGAGTAACTGGGACTACAGGCATGCCACCATGCCCAGCTAATTTTTTGTATCTTTAGTAGAGACAGGGTTTCACCATGTTGCCCAGGCTGGTCTTGAACTCTTGAGCTCAAGCAATCTGCCCACCTCAGCTTCCCAAAGTGTTAGGATAACAGGCCTGAGCCACCGTGCCTGGCCTTAATAAGTGATTGTTAATAGCAGCTCTTATTGGTTGCCTACCCAAATCCATTCTTTGCTGATGGCAGATCCTTGATTTTCTTCAGGAGTTCACCCTCTGCCTAGCCTGGACAAGCACTCAGGAAAGGTGCCCTCTTCAACTCTAGGAAAAAAAATCTTAATTAATCCAAGCCAATTGTAGTTTGCGGGCAGTTGGTTAAAAAGAGAGCATGTAACAGTTACAGCCAATGAGATGTGAGGAGTCGGCTGAGGGGCTTTCTGGAAAGGCTTCCCTCCTCTTTGAAAGAGATCCAGGAGATGATTCTTCCTTTTTTCATGCCAGTAGACTTTTGGAACTGTTTCCACCATCTTGGGACCATGAGGGGGCCCAGCAAGAGGAAAAGCCAACATGCTGAAGAAGACAGATTAGGAAGAGGCCAAGTTCTAAATGCCATTGAGAATCCACCCAATTGGCAAGCCTTGTAGCTGCCCTAATTCAGGGCTACTGGGTACCTGTCCTCATGGTTGAGGCCACCTTACCTTACAGGTTTTGTTCCTTATAGTTCTATTCTTCCTAGGTGATTCAGATACCTCCTCAGAAGAGGAAAATCCGAGTTACAGAGAAGGATGTCTTGGTTTTCTTTTCTTTCTCATATTTTTATCCAAGTGATTCACCCAAGTGAGGACCTCTAACAAACTCTTTCAAGATGGGCTTAAAGAATGTTCACTCCAGAACTCCCATTCACAATTGACACAAAGAGAATAAAATACCTAAGACTATAACTTAGAAGGGATATGAAGGGCCTCTTCAAGGAGAACTACAAGGTGCTGCTCAAGGAAATAAGAGAGGACATAAACAAATGGGAAAACATTCCATGCTCATGGATAGGAAGAATCAATATTGTGAAAATGGCCATGCTGCAAAAAGTAATTTATAGATTAAATGCTATCCCCATCAAGCTACCATTGACTTTCCTCACAGAATTAGAAAAAACTACTTTAAATTTCATATGGAACCAAAAAAGAGCCCATATAGCCAAGACAATCCTAAGCAAGAAGAACAAAGCTGGAGGCATCATAGTACCTGACTTCAAACAATACTACAAGGCTACAGTAACCAAAACAGCGTGGTACTGGTACCAAAACACAGACATAGACCAATGGAACAGAACAGAGGCCTCAGAAGGAACACCACACGTCTACAACTATCTGATCTTTGACAAACCTGACTAAACAAGCAATGGGGAAAGGAGTCCCTATTTAATAAATGGTGTTGGGAAAACTGGCTATCCATATACAGAAAACTGAAACCAGACTCCTTTCTTAAACCTTATACTCGAGATAGATTAAAGACTTAAATGTAAGACCTAAAACCATTAAAATCCTAGAAGAAAACCTAGGCAATACCGTTCAGGACATAGGCATAGGGAAAGACTTCATGACTAAAACACTGAAAGCAACGGCAACAAAAGCCAAAATTGACAAACGGGATCTAATTAAACTAAAGAGCTTCTGCACAGCAAAAGAAACTACCATCAGAGTGAACAGGCAACCTACAGAATAGGAGAACATTTTTGCAATCTATCCATCTGACAAAGGGCTAATATCCAGAATCTACAAAGAACTTAAACAAATGTACAAGAAAAAAACAACCCCCTCAAAAAGTGGGCAAAGGATATGAACAAACATTTCTCAAAAGAAGACATTTATGTGATCATCAAACATGGGGAAAAAATGCTCATCATCATTGGCCATTAGAGAAATGCAAGTGAAAACCACAATAAGATACCATCTCACTCCAGTTAGAATGACATTCATTAAACAGTCAGGAAACATCAGATGCTGGAGAGGATGTGGAGAAATAGGAATGCTTTTACACTGCTGGTGGGAGAGTAAATTACTTCAACCATTGTGGAAGACAGTGTGGCAATTCCTCAGGGATCTAGAACCAGAAATACCATTTGACCCAGCAATCCCATTACTGGGTGTATACCACAAAGGATTATAAATCATTCTACTGCAAGGCTGAGGCAGGAGAATCGCTTGAACCTGGGAGGCAGAGGCTGCAGTGAGCTGAGATCGTGCCACTACGCTCCAGCCTGGGTGGCAGAGTGAGATTCTGTCTCAAAAAACAAACAAACAAAAAAAAAAAACCAAAAGGAATGTTCACTCCAGTGGATGGCCCTGAGATTTGACTTTGAGGGTTTTACTGTGGCTCTACTTTGTTAGGAAATTACTTCTGGCCTCTGTGTGACTCTCTGATGCTTTATCCAGTGAAGTGGGGACCCATTGAGGACAACTTCAGAACCTGGCAAATGCAGGAAGAATTTCAATTAAGATTCCTTGGTAACACCCATCCTTCCAAAGAGAGACTCCCAGGCTCTATTGACCTGGAGGTACTTTAAGTAGCAAGGGTGAAGCTGACATTTTTAACATATTGGCAGCAAAATTACAAAAAGCAAATCAATCCACAAGAATGATCTTTCTCCAGTACAATAAGCATACTTCACTGGTGTGATACATTTCACTTCAATAGACAGCACCTTCAGAAAACACATTAAATAGTCATTAGATTTCATCTAAACTTGCTGATAATTTAGGTAACCTGACCATCTCTCCCTCCTCCCACCCTGTGCTCAACAGAAACAAGCTCACATTAAATTAACATTCGTTTTGTTAAAACTAAAACTCAGGCCGTCTTCTGGACTTGCCCAACTTTCTCCCACCCCTGGTCCACTCATCTGGTTCTTTTCTCCCCTGGAATGGCTCTCCTCTCCCACTCATGATCTGGCAAACTCATTATCTGACAATGCAAAACTCAAAGGTCCATTGCTTTCCAAAACCTTGCCTTAGACCCCTGAGGCAACACTGCATAGAGGGGAGGTTGAAGTCAAGCTGACCTAAGGGTGGATCGAGCTCTGTCCCCAATTAGCTGGGTGACCTCTGACAAGGCAGTCAGCTTCTCTGAGCCAAGTGTCAGCTTTCTCGCCTGCAAATATAAATCATGATTACCCCTGCCTCGGGCTTGTGCTGAGGATGAGATGAGCTCATGTAAGAATCCCTGGCACAGAGTTAAGGACTCAGTGTGTTCTGGCTGTTGCTACAGGATACCTTTGCACAGAATCATAAAGCTTTATAGCCATAAGGGACTTCAGAGTAGCTCTTCTCAACCTTCCATGTCCAAACCAATCACCTGGGGACACTGATTCTGAAGTTCTGGTGCAATGCCTGAATTTTATTTTTCATTTCTTGCAAGTTTCAGGGTGTTGCAGATTCCCCTTGTTCCAGGACCACACTCTAAAATGGCAAGACTTTAGGAGACGTTGACTTCCTACTTGTTTTACAGGAAATAAGCATGAAGCCTGAGAAGATCTGTTCCTAGCCCAAGGGAATCTACTGCTGAGAAAGGCAACACAGAACACAGTCTGCTGGTGGAGTTTGAGGAAAGATTCACTTTCAAAGCAATTGCTGGTCAGAAACAACCTTGTGAGGTTTATCTGTAAATTGCAAATACATTTCCTCCACCCAAGAGCCAGTACTCCATTTGCTGAACAAGGTAAGCTTGATTCCTGACTCAGATGGGAGGAAGACTGGGTGAGATGGACATTTTCAAGAACAAAGGCATTAAGCTAAAATGAGTGGCATTCTATCTGGGGAGAAGTGAAAACACATTACCCAAGGGCCTGTGGCATAAAACATAGCTTAGAAGGAGCAGCTGTGGGGTTTTTTGTTTTTTTGTTTTTTTTAGACAGTTTAGCTCTTGTCACCTTGGTTGGAGTGCAGTGGCACAATCTCAGCTCACTACAACTTCTACCTCCTGGGTTCAAGCGATTCTCCTGCCTCAGCCTCCCAAGTAGTTGGGATTACAGGTGCCCGCCACCATGCATGACTAATTTTTATATTTTTAGTAGAGACGGGGTTTCACCATGTTGGCCAGGCTGGTCTCGAACTCCTGACCTGAGGTGATTCACATGCCTTGGCCTCCCAAAGTGCTGGGATTACAGGTGTGAGCCAACGTGCCTGGCCGCAGCTGTGGATTTTTACCCTTCTCAGAATATCCTTAAAAAAACCAAAGTTTTCAGGAAACTGGGGGAGAGTGCAGGAACAATCATTGCTTTTCCAACATAATTTGCAGATTTGCAACATTAGGGAAATGAGCACAACTCACTCCTCTTTGAGGCAGCACCCAGCTGATGCAGCTCCACTGTGTGGCAAACTGAGAGGGTCCTGCAGCTTTCCTAAGGGCATCCCAGAGTTATTCCTTCATCAAGAGGACCTAAGCCATTCCATTCCACTGCCTGTGGTGCTGCCCAAAAGCCCATCACATTTACGGCCACTGTGGGTGCTTCCTTCTTCCCACATCTGACCCTTTATCCCATTTGGCTTGTTCCAAAGCTCAGCCATGCTCCCAGGCATGGATAGGAAGGAACCAACTAAAAAAAACAATGTACTATTCATGAAAAGTGCTAGAATCCACCAGGCTCTGAATGCAGTCCTTTTGAGAAGGCATGACTCAGTCCTAAGTAACATCTGATACTTAACAAGCGGCCGTGAGCCATATACCCTACTGGTGTCAACAGTGGTTTTCCCATCAACCTATAAAATAAAAGCAAATCAGTTAGCCAGGTGTTACATATGCCCAGAAGGCTATAGGAGCTCAGAGGTGCAAGCACCTGGAGGAAATATATCAACGCTTCTGCACTGTAGCAACAATTATTGCAGAAATTCTTGTCATTATCTATCAAAGTGAAATCAACAAACCCCTCAAGTTTCTGCACGGTTTGCTAGAAGTAAAGAGACAAATGAGACAAACAGCTCTTGCCCTCAGAGAGTTGACAATCTAGTAGAAGCAGGAAGAAGCCATCTGAATAACTAGGAAACAAGGTGAAGAGCAGCTACTGCCCTAAAAAGGCAGGACGATTGCTGAAGGAAGGGAACGTGAACCCTGGTCTTGCCCTTCAGGCTATTTTTCTTAATTAATTAATTCCTGCATTCTCAAATTACATAGGGATGTCTCAAATACGAGACAAGCCTTCTAATTTAACAAGTGATCAGAAAAACTGTACACAGACAGTCCTCTGCTTTTATAAATATGAGAATATGTATCAAATTAACTGTATAGAAATAAGTGCAATAAGAGACTTATACATTGTAAGTGGTTGTTCCATCCCAGGAGGCACTGTACAGTTGGGAAGGCTGTATACTATACAAGGGCATCTGGCCAAGGGTTAGACTGAAATCCAGATGTGTATCTTGATGCGGAGTTGCACTTATCCAGAAAAAAAAGGAGTTCCTTTTCCTAATTTGCACAAGATACCATTTAGCTCGCAGTGGCCCTGATTCTGAGAGGTCCAAAACTAGTTTTAAATTGCAGTGACATATTTATAGCATTTTCTTTTATGTTGTTCTTTTCTTTTGCCATTCAGTCTAGAGTGGGCCCAGTTAAGCCCAGTGAACATTCAACTGAAACCAAAGATTGGCCACTGATCCCCATTTTGAAAGCAAGTGTATTGAAGATAGAAAACTTATGCTGCTTGTCCTTGAAAGCACTCTTTTTTTCTACTTTCCACTAACATGGACGAAGTACAGGAACATTTTCAAATAGTTGCACATATTCTGTTGAACGAAGAGAGCGACTGCCCACAGTGAGTGGTTGGCTGGCAGGCAGCACCACCTGGGGGCAGCTCAAGTTATTTTTCTCAGTAGCTAGTGTATGACAGTCCCTACCTGTTATGTCCTGTAACAGAGCGATTAGGGGTGTCAGTGTTAAAAATGCTTATCTGGGCCGGGTGCAGGGGCTCACGCCTGTAATCCCTGCACTTTGGGAGGCCAAGGCAGGCAGATCACAAGGACAGGAGTTCAAGACCAGCCTGGCAAACATGGTGAAACCCCATCTCTACTAAAATACAAAAATTAGCCAGGCATGGTGGCATGCACCTGTAATCCCAGCTGCTAGGGAGGCTGAGGCAGGAAAACTGCTTGAACCTGGGAGGCGGAGGTTGCAGTGAGCCAAGATTGCACCACTGTGCTCCATTCTGGGTGACAGAGCAAGACTCTGCCTTGGGAAAAAAGATACTCATCTGATTATCCCACTGAGGACAGTCTCTAACACTGAACCAAACATTAAGTGGGCAGCCTCCTGCTAGATGCTGAGAATTCCTGGCAACTTCTCCCCAATGCCTTTTCCCCGAATGCTTTATTCTTAGGCTGGTCAGAGAGGACTTGAACTCCCATAAACTCCTGTGTCACTCCCATATACTTACCAAATCTCTCTGCCTCTTTGGCATAGTTTGGGAGCAGCCAGGAATCACCTCTTAGCTCCACCTCCATAGCAACTGCCCTCTCACAGGTTCCACCTCCTCAGAGGGACTAGGGGCTCCTAGGTCAGGAAGTGGCGGTGGCTGATGAGCCTGGTCTCCACCAGAGGTAGACACTTCTCTTTGTTGCTGCCTGGTGAAGGGGGACTTACTTACTTTCACTGAAGTTCCCCTCTAATTTTTTCTTTTCTCCTTCACTTTTCCTAATTTGGTCTTTCATTCATAGAGGCATGGCTTTATTTCACATATACCAAGGGACTCCTTGCATGAGGCCCTGGGCTAGGCACCCGGCAATGAGCTGACAGGCAGAGCATGGGGTTGACATCCTATGGTGGGGACCGTAGACAGCAAACAAAACAAACAAACAGATGTGATTGTTTTGTTTTGTTTTGTTTTGAGATGGAGTCTCGCCCTGCTGCCCAGGCTGGAGTGCGGTGGCATGATCGCGGCTCACTGCAACCTCCACCTCCCGGGTTCAAGCAATTCCCTGTCTCAGTCTCCCGAGTAGCTGGGATTACAGGAGCCCACCATCACACCTGGCTAATTTTTGTGTTTTTAGTACGGGGTTTAAGCATCTTGGCCAGGCTTGTCTTGAACTCCTGACCTTGTGATCCACTCCCCTTGGCCTCCCAAAGTGCTGGGATTACAGGCATGAGCCACCGCGCTCGGACCACAAGCAGATGTTAATGGGATGAACCAATGCTGTGAAAGACTTGGCCAAGTGTCCTTTGGAAGAGTGGGGAGGAGGATACAGGGAGGAAAGGCCTCTCTAAGGAAATGGCTCTTAGGCCAAGACCTGAAGGTGAAAAGGAGCTGGTCACAGGGAGGGCAGAAAAGAGGGGTCCAGGAAGAGGCACAGCATGGGTGACGGTCACAAGCCCTAAGCAAGGTCTGGAAGGATGTCCAGATGCGTCTGGAGCATGGTGGGGGAAGGGAAGAAGTCATGGTGGGTGGCTGACGGGGCCACTCACGCAGGTACAGCCTGTGTCCTAGGGGCCTCTAATCCTCGTGCAGCCTGCAGGAGCCTCTGAGTAGCTGGACCCACTCACCTTACATCACATGGTCTTGTCTTGCCACTGTCAGAGATACGTAGCCTTTTCCACCAAAATTTTATACGTGGCTTCAAATAAACATCTATTCCTCTTTGCTTTTTTTTTTTTAATTTAATTTTATTATTTTGTTTGGAGGTGGGGAGGGTCTCAGTATATTGCTCAGACTGGTCTCAAACTCCTAGGTTCAAGTAATCCTCCCACCTCGGCCTCCCAGAGCACTAGGATTCTAGTCCTGAGCCACTGTGCTGTGCCTTCTTCATCTTTTCTACACAGAGATTAAGAGGGCACGAAAATTTGAATAAACTCTACCAGATCAACTTGATTGGACCACCTTAAAAGAACACTGGAACTCTGGCTACTTTTGAATTGATTTACTGTTGAGCATCTTATGTGCCAAACAATAAGCTTGCCTAATGCCCAACTTTCACTTGGGAGCTTGGCAGCCCAAAGACATGACAAGAAACAGAGCCTGAGGTAGGACAGGGGAAAGGAGAGGGAGCCAAGGAGGACAGTTCCCCAAATGCCCTGCATGAAGGGCAAAGGTATCTCGGGTATCGGTGCCTGCTGGGAAACCAGCTGTGCCCTTCTACCCAGCTGGTGGGAGAGTAGCAGGTGCAATCTTTCTAGCAATTCTCACTTTTGTGTGTGTGTGTGATGGAGTCTTGCTCTGGAGTGCAGTGGCATGGTCTTGACTCACTGCAACCTCTGCCTCCTGGGTTGAAGTGATTCTCCTGCCTCAGCTTCCCGAGTAGCTGGAACTACAGGGACCTGCCACCACACCCAGCTAATTTTTGTATTTTCAGTAGAGACAGAGTTTTTGCCATCTTAGCCAGGCTGGTCTTGAACTCCTGACCTCAAGTGATCCGCCTACCTTGGCCTCCCAAAGTGCTGGGATTACAGGTGTGAGCCACCGCACCTGGCCAAGGCTGACATTTTTAAGGCAGGTTCCCCTTAATTCTGCAGTTCTACCACTAGGGGCCCCTGATGGATACGTGCAAAAAAACATCAAGGTATGCACACGTGATGGTCACTCCAAAAGTTGGAGGCCACCCCAATGACTCTCAGTTGGTCAAAGCAGGCCAAATCAATTTCAGTCCATCCATACAACAGCATAATCTGCAGTGATTAAACACAAGGAGGCAAACTTGAGACTGAGAGGAAAAGACTCTGAAGATATATCATTAACTAAATGGGGGAAAGGCCAGATATGGGGTAGTGTGTGTATACCTTGCTCCCCTGTGTAACTGTTTAAAACGATATATATTTATATGCAGATAAATGCATACTTTTTTCTGCTGGGATACACAGGAAACTTTGGGAATGAGGCTTGGGGTTAGAGAAGAGGAAGGAGATTTTAATCATTTTTCTAGATCTTTCTGTACTGTTCAAGTTTTTATATCATGCACAGCTACTGCTTCTATTTAAAGAGTAATAGGAAGAAAGGAAGAAAAGACAGGACCCTAGCCTCTATACTGGTGGAAACCAGTCTGGTCCTCCCTTAAGCCCTGCCTGCCAGTGGCTGATACCACGATGGAGGTCAATGGGGAACCTTCCTT
Source organism: Cacajao melanocephalus (assembly GCA_963573385.1). Taxonomy (NCBI): domain Eukaryota; kingdom Metazoa; phylum Chordata; class Mammalia; order Primates; family Pitheciidae; genus Cacajao; species Cacajao melanocephalus. Next base: position 35,454 of record CAUYLG010067413.1, read on the forward strand.
ACTCTCAACTCCCTGCTCACTTGCTGGGGGAGTTGTGGGACTGGGGAGTTTCTCCGTGGGAGAAAGCATCTTTGTGCCAGAATTAGGCACAAAGGGCATTAGGACACTTGGCTACCTGCGGCTACGTGACTCGGGACATATGAGTTACAAACTCTTTTCACTACAAGTTTTCAGCTCAATTCGGCAACCCACTATTGAACACCGACTATGTGTCCACATTCTGCCCGGCCTATGGAAAGAGCAGACACAAAGGCAATTTAGCCCCTGCCCCCAGGAACAAGATAAACAAATAATGCTGACAACTGCAGATGAGGGAGACGTGCTATAAGAGGTGGGGCCCAGTGGAGGAAGGGAGAGATCCCCTATGGCCAGAGGGACTAGGAAGGCTTCCTGGAGGAGGTGGAAGTTGATCTGGAGCAGTCCCAGGCCAAGAGAACAGCTTGAGCAAAGAACGGGAAGCAAAAGAGAAACTTGTGTGGGGAAGAAGAAAGAGAGGCTAGAACCCAGAATGCTGGGCTGGGGAGGGAGAGGTGGGCAGGGGAGGCGAAAGGTTAGATCTGCCGAAAGCAAGAGCCTGAGGAAGACAGGAGCTGGACCAGAGAGTGCTGAGTGCCCCACAAGAGGTTCATGCGTGATTCTGTGAAATCTAAAAGGTTTTGAATTGGGAGTAAAAGGGTTAGAGCTGTGTCTGAGGCTCATGTTGATGACTGGTTTGTAAAAGTCAGTGTCGCCTCCTGAAAACATGGAAGTGCCTACGGAGTAGCTGCTGGTAGGAAGGGCAGGGAAGAGCACCGGGAGCAATGTCTTTGAGGCTGCCCTTGCAGACAGCAGGGCCAGCGGGCTAGGCTCTGGGGAGTGGGTCTGCTGGGGGTCTGTCGTGATCTGCCAGGGTCTGCTGGCTTCTGCTGGGGCTTTCACCTAAAGCATCAGCTCCCGACTTGCCTGGAGCTGGGATGAGGGTTTCCACCTCCCAGGCCTTGAGCCTCAGCACTCACCACTCTAGTTCCTGTTCCAGATCACTCGGCTCAGCTGCCTCCAGAACCCCAGCCCAGGATCAGCCATCCTGGTCCTCATGTGACAGGTAATGTGGAAAAGGTAGTCTATGACCTCAGGCAGAGAGGCCACCAGGCTTACAAATGAGCTTCAATGTCACTCATCTTTTAAAAAGTAGATTTCCCATTTGTCTCTCTGAAAAGGAAGTTTTCTATAACTATTCAAATCTTTCAGGCCCCAGTGCTGTCTCTTCCCTCCCTCAGGAACCTGCAGCCTTACCCGTAGCTGAAAGTGTCTCTATCTGCAGCTGACATCAGGCACATCTCGGTTTTGAATAGCTGCTTCCAGCTGACCTTCTCTCCGTGTTTCCAGCCCCGAGAGTATTGTGAAGATTAATTAGACAGAAGCTGTCTGCACGGAGGCAATCGCGGTACCAGTCTCTGGAGAGCAGGGCTCCTGTCTAACTTGGCCTCTCATCCCACAAGTGCCTGCTGAATGCACCAGGCCGTCACCTTCCAGGTGATGGAGCACAGTGTCTGCGGGCCCCGCTCTGGAACAAGACTGCCTGGGCTTCTCCCTCAGCTCATGCCACCGAGTGCAGTGGCTCATGCCTGTAATCCCAGCACTTTGGGAGGCAGAGGCTGGTGGATCACCTGAGTTCAAGAGTTAGAGACCAGCCTGGCCAACACAATGAAACCCTGTCTCTACTAAAAATACAAAAATTAGCTGGGCATGGTGGTGCACACCTGTAGTCTCAGCTACTCTGGAGTTTGAGGCATGAGAATCACTTAAACCTGGGATGCAGAGGTTGCAGTGAGCCAAGATCATGCCACTGCACTCCAGCCTGGGCGATAGAGCAAGACTCCGTCTAACAAAAA